>JAHHUM010002029.1:944328-1172384 GCA_036173005.1 Crenichthys baileyi | reverse complement strand
TGATCAACATTTTTCTTGTTCTGCCAGTGACTGAGGTGAAGTGATTCATCCTAACAGGTACCGATCCGGTGTGCTGTGATGACTTACTGCCCTCTGTGTAGACCTGTCCGAAGCGATAGTAGCACATCTTGTACATGAGGCAGTTGAGCAGGACGGGGGAGCCCTCGCGGTCCACTCTGAACTCTCCAGTGGGAGTGTAGTAGTCGTGCTCCTTGATGTGTCTGCCAGTCTCTGTGCTTCCACCGATGCGGACCATCCACAGAAACTTATTGATGTCTATCATGCACATTTAAACAAACGCTGTTAAACCGCTTTCATAAAATATTCTTTAAATCTTGTATAAGACTGAACACACAGTAAATAGTGTTAAAAAGCACCAACATGTTGAGTCACAGCATTTAGATACGTACCATCTGAGGAATAGCCAGTCAGTCCTCCAAAGATGACCAAAACGTAGCTAACATCTAGTTCTCTCATGATCTCATAGGCCTTCTCCTCAGTGGATGCCATTGCCTGCAGAGCACAGGAGACATCTGCAGCCAGCACTGAAATCCTTTATAAACTCAAACAACTTAAAGATAACAAAACTCACCTGTCCAACCCTGGAGATGTGAGTGTTGTTCCATGTGTTGTTGTCCACTAGAATGGTCCGATTAGCCATGGCAGTGATCTGATAGCCGTAGTCCCACCATGACATGACTTTGGCATCCTGGGAGAGAAGAAAACAACTTTTACAACAATCATTGTGTCACAGCTTCAATGTGCACTTTCTCCGTTTCTGTGGAGACGGCTGACCTCAGGGGTGTTGTGGCGGAGCCAGTAGTAGGCCTCTCTGAAGTCATCAAAGATGATGCGGCTGCCGTCACCTCCACGGGCAGACAGAACAATGGAGGGAGAGGAGTAGGCTTCACTGGTCACCCAAGTGGAATGGAAGGTGTATGTAATGAGGAAGAAAGCCATGACCAGAATCATCCCACTGGCAACCTGGAGAGTACGCAACACAATACGATTAGTGTTGCAGTAAGATGCTCCTTTAAAATCTGCTAAGGTCAATTGAAACACATGACCTTGTCAAGAAAGTTGCAAACTAAATCTGCCAAGCTGAGACCTGACACCAAGAAAGGGTCATTTAAATGAGATCATTTCTCTGTTAGCCTTAAATAAAAAGAATAATTTTATAGTTTCAGCATTTAACTAGATTAGTTTATGCAGTGACTTAAAGCATTTGTGGTGGTTAGAATTTCCATTCAGCCCTCTTTATTCTGATGTCCCTTAATAATGTTCAGAGCAATCAACTGATTTCAGAAGTCACATTTTTAGTAGAGGACTCCTGCTGTGTGTAATTTAATCGCAGTATAAACCCAGCTGTTCCGTGAAGGCCTTGGGTGTTTTTGGAGAACATCAGTGAACAAACAGCATCATGAAGACCAAGGAGCACAGCAGACAGGTCATGAACAACGTTTTGAAGAAGTTTGAAGCAGAATTGGATTACAAAACATTTAAAGCTCTAAACATCTCAGAGGACTCTTCAATCCATCATCTGAAAATGGAAATAGTATGGCCCAACTGCAAACCTACCAAGACATGGACGTCCACCTAAACTGATGGGCCGGGAAAAGAGAGCATTAGTCAGAGAAGCAGCCAAGAGGCCCATAGTAACTCTGGAGGAGCTGCAGAGATGTAGGAGACACAGCAAACATGTAAAATAATGTGCTCTGATCAGATGAGACAAGACCTAAACCTTTTGGCCTAAATGCAAAAAGGCAACTGTAGTGGAAAACTAACAGTACATAACTCCGTATGTCATAAAACATAGTAGTGGCAGCATCATGATGTGGGAATGCTTTTCTTCAACAAACACAGGGAAGCTGATCAGAGTTGATGTGAAGATGGATAGAGCCAAATACAGGTCAATCCTGGAAGAAAAGCTTAGAGGCTGCAGACGTCTTCAGACTGGGGCAGAAGTTCATCTTCCAGCAGGACAACATCCCCAAACATACATCCTGAGCTACAAGGGAACAGCCTAGACCAAAGCATAGTCATGTTTTAGAATGGCCAATTTTGAAGTACAAAGAGACTCTGAAGAAAGCCTTGGAGTTAGAGTAAAGGTGGAGCTAAAAAAAAAAAAAACCCAAAACAAAAACCATACATTTGAAACGCAGAGGAACAAAAATTTCAACCCAACCTAGCAAAGTGGTTCTCCACAGACAAAACTACTTTCAATAGGTCATTTCTAACTACCTCATTTTTGATGGGGTAGGTGGAGTCCTGCTGCTTCTTGGTCTTCTTATCCGGCCGGCTGACATCCAGATTTTTCATGTAAGTTGTTAAAACCTGAGACACACCAATACCTGACAAAATGCACATGACTGGAGCCAGCACCAACATCAGACGCACCTGAGGAGGAGAAAATTTAAAAAAATCTGTTGAATTTATGTGACGTAAGGAGTCAATTCATGCTTTCTTGAGTTCTCCTTCCTTCTGTGACCTACACCTGACCAGCTGGCCATCAAGGAGGTTCTTGAAAATATTTAAAAAACAGACTGTAGAGCAGAGAGGAAGATTCTAAAGGAACCTAGTCTGATTGTCAAGGTTTCTACAGAACTTGTATGTTGAAATTAAATACTTTTGCCAGACTTCTAATTTTGAATCTTTGAGCAGGTATGTCCAAATTATTACGTATAAGTGATTGCACAGCATGTATGGAACCTAGCAGAAGGACAACATTTAAACTCCATTTTGGCCACAGAAATTAGTCATTTATTAGCCTTATTTTCTAAAGTTGCTCTTTAGCACACAGGTTGGGAAAAAGCTTTAATTTCTCCAATCATTTTTGAAAGCATACAGGAGCTAGGAATCAAACCAGGAATCCTCGGTCTGCTGGACACCAGACTGACATGCATGTTGAAAACAGACGTACCATGACAGCTGAGAAATACATGCTGGTCACTCCATACATGATGATGAAGATCCTGGCGTCGGACAAGTTGTTAAAGCAGTAATACAGACCAACTGGAAGAAAAGGAAAAGTAACCTGATGACAAATATACAGAGAGAGATCATGTTTTAATCATTCTGTTCACTGCTTCTGCTGACTTGCCTGGAAACATGAAGACAAGCAGCTGAAGGTCAAAGTAGTATGAGGACCAGGTTGTCGGCTGGTGCTCTGAGACCGAAGCGATGATTGGGATGTTGTTTTTAGCGTAGGAGGGGTCCAGCAGAGAGTAGAAACGACCAGTCCATGGAGAGATTTTCCCTGACAGGCAACCAGAACAGAGTAACAATCAGAACAATCATCCTTCTTCCTCAGATAAGGGAGACAATAAAAAGGATTTATTAATAGAGATGTACTAATTAGAAATTTGTAGCAATGTCAAATCTCCACTTATTTTGTAAATCTTGAAACGTGCAAATACTAATCTTTGTTTATTTAAATTTGCCAGACGAAATGGTAACATTTTCTTTCCAGCCTTCCTGCAGTCGTTTATATTAGGAGCAGAGGTGAGGTTTACAGTGAGCATGAGAGCAGTTGCTGTGAAATCTGGCATTCTCCATGACAAAAGCTCAAAAATATGCAATAGATTGAACTAAATCATTTTTTAATCCACAGAATGTGGTCCTAAGATGGCACAAATGCAGTATATGACCCTGAAATTGTTATGATTAACAGTTTCATTTATATGCAGTCCAGTCAGGGGCCGCATGAACCGAATATTTTCCATTTTTGACAGTTTTTTTTTTTTAAACAGTGATGTAAAAATCTGAAGATTGCAATTCACACCCTTGACCACTGGGTGGCGAGTTAGAATGTTACTACAAAGGGCGCAGCGCTGATGGTGTAGGGGTAAATGTCTCCCCCTCTTCCTTGTCTACCTACTGTCGAAAAGTGAAAAATAAAAAGGACTCTAGTGCTGCAAAAAAAAAAAAAAAATTCATATCCATCTCCATCTATATCTATCTATCTATCTATCTATATCACAGCTGCTGAGTGTCTGAGGTTTCTTCAACAGTGGTTGTGCCATTCAGGTCCATGCAGACCAGGAGGAAGTTGTGAGCCTGTGTGTTTTCAGGCCACAGCAGGTGATCTGTTCATATTTTAAGGGGATCTTGTCATTTTATTGTTTATATGTAGTTTCTGGGACCACACTGTACATGTATTCATCTGGTTGATGTGGAATCTCTGTTCAGCTTGTTTGTACTGAACATTAATTAAAATGAAACTAAATTCTATTAAATGTTTATTATTTTTAAACAAAGTGAAGGGAAAAAAAATAGATTACGGCAGGATTTTCTGACCCTGGCAGTCAAAATGACCGACAAGTCTAGAACCTCCAAGTCTAGAACAAATCTCCATTTGTTAATATTGTCACTTCCAGTCAAAAATGTTAGCAAGAATCTTACCTGTGAGCATGAGAACAGCTCCCACAGACAGCAGGATGAAGCCCACCAGAGAAATGACACTCTTGAACAAGATCTCAAATTGCTGTGCATTGAGTTTGCTGCGCAGATAATCTACAAAGGCGTGAATCTGGCACAAGCCAAATACTCCGAAGGCTGCCATGTGCTCTGATGACAGCACTGGCTAGTGTAGGAGGGAAGACAGACAAGAAGGGGAGCTGAGCATCAGATATAAGCCATCCTACTTTAATATCATAATAAAAATGATGCTGGTGATGTAACATACCTGAAAGCCGACAAAAGAGATCTGCATGGAGAGGATGGTGCCCAAGCAGTACACTGTGCAGTAAGCCACATATATACGGTGAGAGAATCTGCCTGTGAGCATCAGCACCAACACATGGAGGGGGATGAGATTAATCAGGAACACGTAGCCACCCCATGAGGACACCTAAACGCACAGACACCTCACATTTACCACTGTTCACTCTTCAAAAGGCCATGCAAGCACCTCAGTGGCCTCACCATGTAGAAGTACGCCAGTGCACACATAGATGACCAATAAACGGAGCCGGTCTTCACAGCTTTGATCCACATGTAGTAGGTCAGCAGCATGCAGAAGATGGCAATACCTAAGTGGAGAGTGGATAAAGACGGTTTACTTAAACTGCATCATCAGACATGCAGGTCCTTGCATAAGTATTAATACCTCCTAACTACCACAAACCTCGACGTATTATATTGGATTTTACATGCAAACATAAAAACGTCTGCCACAAACCATGTAGGAGTCACAGCAAACATGTGGAAGACGGTTCTCTGGTCAGATGAGACTAAAACTGAACTTCCTGGATTGGATGCAAAATGCCAGATGTGGCAGAAAAGTTACTATTACTATCATTACATACAACCCTGAGCACACCAACCACATGGCCACACATGGTGCTGGTAATATTATGCTAGGGGGTTTAGGAGGAACAGTGAAGCTGGACAGAGTGAATGAAAAGAAGGATCGAGTTAAATACACAACAATCCTTGAATAAAACTTGCTAGAGATGGTAAAAAGCCTGAGACTGGGCCAGACCTAAACCCAACTGACATTTTTACCTGTAAAATAGTTATAAAATAATTAGTAAAAGCATTGCGAGCGAACAGAAAAGTATTGCGTGGGGACGCAAAAGAAAAAAAAATTCCCTCAAGCGGGCTCTGTAACATTTCACTAAACTGTCACAAATGAGAAAAATACATTTTAGTTCAGCAATATATGTGTATCAAATGACAACAGATGAGGCAGAGGTAGAGCTGCAGTAGCAGCTTCTTGAACCCAAAATGTATCCAAATCACAGACGTACCCTCTCTCTTTGGTAAAAGAGCTTCTTCTTGGGCTGCCTGCGTAGCCGTCTCTGTTTGTTGCAACCCCGGGTATGAGACTTCAGCCTCTGGCGTCTTTCAGCTCTCATGATTTAAATAACGTAAAGCATGCCGCAACCCGGCGTGTCAGTCACATAACATAAAGCAGCGTCATGTCGCAAAACCACAAGATGGAGCTTCTTTGCGAAAAACGTATTTTATTCTTGTTTATCACTTATATAAACTGAGTGCAAAGTGACAACACTAATACATTCGTCGTAGCCTACTTTATGAAATATTGGCTTGAATAATTGATAAAATTATGTTACAAACGATAGAAGAGAAGTAGCAAATAGACACTTTTCTATCGTCCCCACGATATGCATTGTCTTATCGCCCAGCACCAATACAACTCAACATTTTTCTAAAGAATTTGTAGCATAAAAACTCTCAAAGATTTGACTTTTGATCCAAGTTCATAAATCAGGATTATCTAGAATGTTTCTGTGGACTAAAGTCATGGCAGGTCCAGTACCTTCATTATCATAGGAGCCAGCTACTGAACGGGAGATGTAACCAGGAACCACTGCAATCATGGCCGCCGCCAGGAGCCCAGCACCTGCATCCTACACACAAATAAATGCTGTTTAGTTGCAGAAAAACACATGCACCTTTACCGTTCAACCCATAAGTAACTACATCTTATATTAAATTCCAGAGTGTACTTATGTGTCAAATAGACAGTAATAAAGACACAAGCATTTGACTGTTTACCTAAAATAAAGAAGGCAAAAGATGCCTAAAATATGCAGAAGAAACTGATAAGGAATGGTTTGAGTTCATGGTTTGTTTACAAATATAAAATCAAAGTAGGAAGGAATGAAATGGCAACACCTGGGTGCAAAATGGGGCAAAGAGGCCCTCTGACTCAGAGCAAACAATTAAATATAGCAGCAAATCTAAACTGGAATGGCTGAAAATAAACTAAATTGTTGCAATGACTTCATCTACCTCCAGACCCAAAAAGTGTCTATAATTAATGCTGTGCAGAGATAGTAAGAGCTGTGCAGAGTCACATGTCTACAAACTCTAAAGATCTAACGCAAAACTGTAAAGTAGTGTGGGTCAAGATTCCTCCACAGCAATATTAGAAGCTCATTAAGTTATTATTAAAGGCAGTTTCACTGCCACCTAGTCACTGGACAATTATCCCTCTTTTCCAATGAAGCTTCCAGCTCCACTCGGTCTCACTCTGCTCGGCACATTGATTTCCACTGACGGATGAAGCTTCGGCATGAAGCCCCGCCTCCAGCCGTCAGTGTACTGCCCTGTCCCGGTATTAACGTTACTGTGCAACATTAGCACATTAAACTAATCTGTGTGAAACAATAAAAAAATATCGCTTTTGAGTTCTATTAACTTTTCCCTGCACTGCCTCTGCAAAAACCTTCTCATTTCTCCTGGTCCCACAGCCAATCAGTGAACAGTAGGGATGGGTACCGGCCGAATTCCATCGATACTACAGAATACCGAATCACGTAAAATCAAACGGTACCATGTTTCCGTACCTAAACGCATCATTGTGACACTGAGGGAGCGGAAGAGTGGCCGATTTTCCATGCCGGACATGAACACAGCATTGCACACACAAGAGAGTAATGACGTCAGTGGCCGCTGGTACCGTCAACAAAGCAAGCATGGCTGATAGAAAGCGCTCGAAAGTGTGGCTCCACTTTTCAAAATGTGATGCAGGTTACGCTCGCTGCCATATTTGTGATGCGAAGTACAAGGCCAGCGGCAGGAATACTTCTAATCTGAGGAAGGTCCTGGTTAAGCACAAGATTTCTCTCAAGGCTGAAGAGTGGAATCACTCAGTTCTGAGGAAGAAATTATGGAATCCTGAAAAAAGAAAACGATAAAAAAAAAAAAAAAAAAAAAACACTTCAACACACCACTAGTACTTTGTTGCGCCACCTCTGGCTTCTATAACAGCTTGCAGTCTCTGAGGCATGGACTTAATGAGTGACAAACAGTAGTCTTCATCAAACTGGCTCCATCTTTCTCTGATTGCTTTTGCCAGATCAGCTTTGCAGGTTGGAGCCTTGTCATGGACCATTTTCTTCAACTTCCGCCACAGATTTTCAATTGGATTGAGATCCGGACTACTTGCAGGCCATAACATTGACCTTATGAGTCTTTCTTCAAGGAACCTTTTCACAGTTTTTGCTCTGTGGCAAGATGCATTATCATTTTGATAATGATTTCAGCATCGCCAAACATGCTTTCAATTGATTGGATAAGAAAAGTGTCCAAAATGTCAACGTAAACTTGTGCATTTATTGAAGATGTAATGACAGCCATCTCCCCAGTGCCTTTAACTGACATGGAGCCCCATATCACCAATGACTGGAAATGTGCATGTTTTCTTCGGGCAGTCATCTTTATTAATCTCATTGGAACGGCACCAAACAAAAGTTCTAGCATCATCACCTTGCCCAATGCAGATTCGCGAATTATCTGAAGATGCTTCTGACGTTGTCCCTGGTTCAGGAGGGGCTTGAAATGATTGCGACACCTGTATCCCATGTGTAGAATTAATCTGAGTCTAGTGGCTCTTCGTGTTCTTACTCTAGCCTCAGTCCACTCTTTGTTAAACTTTCCCAAATTCTTGAATGGATTTTTCTTGGCAATCCATTCTAGGTTGTGGTTAAACTCTAATGCTGGTGCGCCTTTTCCTACCACTCAACTTTCTGGGAATATGCTTAGATACAGCACTCTGAACAACCAGCTTCCTTAGCAATGAGCATTTTTATGGCTTAACCTCCTTCCACAAGGAGGTTAAGCCAGCGCTGCTGGTGTTTGGGCTTAAACGCGTGGCCCATGTACTGAGGCTGTGGTCCTCCACGTGGCGGTCCCGGGTTCGCGTCCCGGCCTCAGCGACGTTTGCCGCATGTCTTCCCGTCTCCTCTCTCTCCACCCCCGTTTCCTGTCTGCCTACACTGAAAAATAAATGCCACTATGGCCGCAAAAAAACTTACAAGAAATAACAGGCTTGAAATATTTCACTCCATTTAGTCTATGTAATATGTATATTTTTTTCTTTTTGATGGACCTGTACATGATCTATTTGTAGCTTTCCTGATGCATAAAACCCAGGGAAAATAAGAGGCCATTTAAATGGACAAGCCGTCTGTTCAAAGTAAAAAGAGTTAAGAGAGGACCTTTCCAATGAAAACGCCTTTCACCTATAAACATGGTTGATTTCTGGATTCTTCACTCAGAATGTGTTCATGTGGTGGATTTTTACCTTTAGCTCCTTGGTGAGGTGGTAGGTCACTATGGCAGTGAAGGAGGAGAAAAGGGGAGCGAGAAAGACGCAGACGTTCCGGATGTCTATAGTGATGTGAAAGAAGTGGAGAACGTGGTACAGGACAGCAGACGTGACCATAAGTCCTGGAGAAGGAAATGAGAGGGAGACAATGGTTCACCAACTCGAAACAATCATGCAGTGCTGGTATCATTTATCAGCACACCTGGTACCTTTTTGTAAGAATACTTCAAAATGAAAAAAATAATTAAAGAAATAATTGTTTTAGTGGTACAATTATTGTCACCCCTAACGTTCCCTTTAAAATAAATTAAACTAAAGCTGTTCTTTTTATTTACTCTTTTGTCTAAGGTGATCAGAGTTTCTAGGAACTTTTAATTGGTAATTCATGACTTTCTGCTTCACAGGGGTAAAAATAGGATGTGACACAGAGGTCTATTTCTTTTAGACCCTGGCCACTAGTTTGGACCAGGATCAGGATTTTAACTTGCCACATTGTGAGGAAGGGAAAAAATATATATAAAATTCTCCAAATTCACATCAGAGAACTGCAGCAAAGTGTAGCATCATGGTGTCACATAGTTCCCATGGCAACCATTTAATTCTCTACATAACTGTTCTACAAATCACTACAAATTCTAGTGCACTGAACATGGGTTGTTACGGAGTCTTTCAGCTGAGTAATGATCCAAAATACATGGGCAAATCAATGAAGAGACAGTTCAACGAACAAAAATCAAACCTCTTCCAGTCCTCAGACCTAAACCCTATAGAAAAACCTATGATATGAACAGAAGAGAGGACCCAGGAGTCTGAACGATCTACAGAGATTGTGCAATGGGGAATGGTCAAAGAGTCCAAGTGTGAGAACAGATATGAGCAGACTAGGTGCTGTCTAACTGGTAAACTGGGGTTGTACAGAGTATTGACAGCAGAGAAACAAACATTTGTGGAAGTGGTGATTTTGTTAAAAACTAATTTAACGTAGAATGTTTAACATGGAGTTAAAGGCTTTCAGTTTGAGATCATGCTACTGAAACAAAACATGAATAAATTTTAAAGCATTCTGAACATCTTTACCATGGGTGACAAAAAAGTGCCCAACACTGTATGTGATACTAGAATTCATTGCTGTAATTTGCAAGCTATAGACAGAAATAAAAGCTAAAGAAAAGAATTATTGCTGAAATCTGTACCTGGATAAATGGTACCACCGATGATCCTTCCCAGGGGATACCATGCTCTGTCATCAAACCAGTTGTGAAACTTGTAAAATCCTTCTTCTGCCAGGAAGCGGGTGGTACGGTAGTTAAAGTACCTGAGTACGAGAAGAACGTTAAGGTGAATCAAGAATATGAGGACATCATTTCACTGAGAACCAACAATGGTAAAAACAGCACTTACGGATCAAACTCATGGATGACGCTTTCAAACCTCAACACGGAAAAAAGCCTAGTGGAGAATGCTGAGGAGGAAAACATAAAGCGTTAAGATGTAACCTGCTTTGGGGTTCTTTAGCAATGCTGTTGGGATAAAGGATGTAGAGACTCACAGAGGACAGCAGCCATTGACAGAATGAGCAGCTTCAGCAGCGTGTCCTGTTTCTCATAGGACAAACGCAGGAAGCCCAGCTTGGTCATTTTGGCGAGATTAGGGACAGCTCACCGTACTACCTGTTCAGAGCAGGACACGCAGTGGCACACAATGATTAGATCCTGCCAAATGAGACCGCTTAAACATCAGCCAGAGTCAACACTCAGGATCTGAACTGCTGGTGGGAACATCCATGTCCAGCCCAACCAGCTAATGCCACGCAGTACATATGGCGTCAGAAACCAGGAAGCAACCACTCGGTTAACCCCGTGCAGAAGTCTGTGCCCAGCTTTCTTGTAATAAAACATCTAGTCCAAACTGAAAGCTAGATCACAGAGCCCAACGACGTTCTGTTTGAAAGACTGCTATCTATCCAAGCAGCAGACCAACCAATCAAAGCTAGCTTTAAAATGACACATTAACCAGACTCCACGGCAGCTGTATTAAAAGCTAACAAAGAAACCACAATACCCGCATCATTTAGACAGTATGCATGCAGGGATGAATATAAATAAAAAGCACGTGTTAGTTTTTCAGCATCCTCTCGGTTAGCTCTGATGCAGTCTCCATCCATGTTAATATAGAAAATAAGCTAGAAAAGCTAACCTGCTAGCATCTGTTTAGTGAAACAGGTTACTGGCCTCTTTTCTAGACTTCTTTTAAAAACTTCACAAACTCCTTAAACAGAAAAGATCTATTCCTGAATAAAACAATGTTTTAATATGAAATGATTAAATACAGTCACTCACCCGCTCCGCCTCTCCTGCTACTTAAACACTTTTCACACACTACCTTCACCCCAGCGTAATCCCGCCTCCATTAACATTTGCGTGCTTGTTTATTGGTTAAATATCACTCAAAAGGAGCCTTGAAGAAATTTGATTGGTTCTTCGGTCGTCATTCAATGTTTGCTCTGTACCTTGGAGCTGCGGTGTAGTGACGTGTCCTTAGAGTAGATGAAGAAATGTGTCTCCCCCTAATGGTTTCTCAAGGGCCAATTCCTTTCTTCTAAAAGCCAAAGTAAACTACTGTGGAGAGTCTAAGGTGATAAAATGTAATAGGTAAATCATGACACAAATATTTAGACATATTATAATTAAAATACAACTGGAAATAAATGAAATCATCCATGAACCATGTCATGGTTCCTTTGCTGCGGGGACCATAAATTAATTGACACTGCCGCTTTCGCTTGTCAATTTGAATCTACAATTTGATTGGTTAACTTTCCCATTAAGGCCACATCATAACTCCTCTGTGGAGAACCAGTCCTGCCATAATTAAGAATATATACAAAAATAAATAAATGACTCAATAAATAAATACTGGGCCAAAAAGTGGCTAGACATAAGTTCCGTTAAATGCAACAAAATAATAAAAAGAAGACATTTATTCAATAATTGATTTAGCTAATGTAAATTATGTCTTTGCTATTACTCGGATTTTTTATTTAAACCACAAATTTTCTATCATACTTTTTTTGACTATATTTTTTCATTTGTTTATTTAATACATGTGAATTTTTTGCAACTTTATTTTTTTCTAACACTTTTATTTCTTTTGTATTTATTACCACCCAAATTTATTTAAAACATTTTTTCTCTCAAAAATGTTTCATTTTTATTTTTATTTTTTTTTACTATCCATTTATTTCTTAGCCACTATATTTTCTACTCAGCTTAATTCTTGTCGAATATTCCTACCTAACAAACTTCCCTGAGCCCATTTATTTCCGTCTTTCTTTTCTGAATTCCTTGGTCACTTTTCTTTTCCCCTCAACATGCAGCTGGAAATGTAAAAACGAACCGGGCAGGAAAGAGACAGAGGGGGCGGTCTTTGGTACAGCGTCACCGCCTAATTAGCTTCTCTCCTACTGGCTGAGGTTGAACCTCTGGGAAGTAGATGCCTGGTTCTGAAAAGGAGTGGCTAGCTTATGTGATGTTGTTGCCAAATAAGTCTGGGGTGTTGTGGATTTGGTGGAAGATATCACAGTCGATCTACATCTTATGTGCAATTTAAAAAGAAAGCCCCCTAAACATAGGAAATCTGGGTATACCTTACCATATCCATAATTCTTTTAAAATAAATCTGTCTGATGTCCCAGGACTTTCACATTAATCTTCAGTGACAGATAAAATTCACTAATTAAATCTTAATTAAATAATGAATTACAGCAAACGAGAAAAATATAAAAAAGTGACCGTGACATGTTCTACAGGGAATACATTTAATCTGACGTGAGTTTGACTGGTTATACAGAAAGGTGGCAGTAGGTCCAACATTAACGCACAAACATACAGGGGTTAGACAATGAAATTGAAACCCCTGTCATTTTAGTGTGGGAGGTTTCATAGCTAAATTGGACCAGCCTGGTAGCCAGTCTTCATTGATTGCACATTGCTCCAGTAAGAGCAGAGTGTGAAGGTTCAATTAGCAGGGTAAGAGCACAGTTTTGCTGAAAATATTGAAATGCACATATTATGGGTGACATACCAGAGTTCAAAAGAGGACAAATTGTTCGTGCACGTCTTGCTGGCGCATCTGTGACCAAGTCAGCAAGTCTTTGTGATGTATCAAGAGCCACTGTATCCAGGGTAATGTCAGCATACCACCAAGAAGGACGAACCACATCCAACAGGATGAACTGTGGACACAAGAGGAAGCTGTCTGAAAGGGATTTTCGGGTGCTAACCTGGATTGTATCCAAAAAACATCAAATCACGGCAGAATTAAATGTGCACCTGAACTCTCCTGTTTCCACCAGAACTGTCCGTCGGGAGCTCCACAGGGTCAATATACACGGCCGGGCTGCTATAGCCAAACCTTTGGTCACTCATGCCAATGCCAAACGTCGGTTTCAATGGTGCAAGGAGCGCAAATATTGGGCTGTGGACAATGTGAAACATGTATTGTTCTCTGATGAGTCCACCTTTACTGTTTTCCCCACATCCTGGAGAGTTACGGTGTGGAGAAGCCCCAAAGAAGCGTACCACCCAGACTGTTACATGCCCGGAGTGAAGCATGGGGGTGGATCAGTGATGGTTTGGGCTGCCATATCATGGCATTCCCTTGGCCAAATACGTGTGCTAGATGGGCGCGTCACTGCCAAGGACTACCGAACCATTCTTGAGGACCATGTGCATCCAATGGTTCAAACATTGTATCCTGAAGGCGGTGCCATGTATCAGGATGACAATGCACCAATACACACAGCAAGACTGGTGAAAGATTGGTTTGATGAACATGAAAGTGAAGTTGGAACATCTCCCATGGCCTGCACAGTCACCAGATCTTATATTATTGAGCCACTTTGGGGTGTTTTGGAGGAGCGAGTCAGGAAACGTTTTCCTCCACCAGTATCACATAGTGACCTGGCCACTATCCTGCAAGAAGAATGGCTTAAAATCCCTCTGACCACTGTGCAGGACTTGTATATGTCATTCCCAAGATGAATTGACGCTGTATTGGCCGCAAAAGGAGGCCCTACACCATACTAATAAATTATTGTGGTCTAAAACCAGGTGTTTCAGTTTCATTGTCCAACCCCTGTAACTGAGATCAGAGCAACTGTAGCACATTTTACTTTGCTGTTCAAATCAAATAAAGGCTGAAATAATCTCCAGACACATTCCAAACATTGAATACTGACCAAATTTTATTGAAATCAGATGCATGACTTTTACAAAAAGAAAAACAATAAAACCACTAACACTATGCTCCTTTTAGAATTGCACAAGTCTTCAAAATCATTGCCCCTATCCACAGCCATGAGCTATGATAAATGAAAGAGAAAAGATCATTGAGTGGGCTAGGGTGTCTAAAGAAACCTTTAGAAGGTACTGAAAGTATGTACAGCATAAAAAAAACGATCTTTGGGGATTAGTTATAGTGACATCAGCTGTCTGGGTAGGACACAGGTTTAGCTAAGTGAGACTGAGCACCTGTTGTTTTAGAAGAGGCCTTAAGTATTCGACTCCTCTCTATATTAGAGAGATTCACATGGTTGTGGCCGAAGTAAAAAAGAAAATAGAGCTGCAGTGGTTTGGCAGTGTTGTCTCACTATGACTAGCCAATGACACGCAATCAGGAGGGAATAGGGTAACCTTTCTTCCGCTGGTGTCACCACGTGTACTACAGGACAAATGAGATGTCAAGCAACACAGGAGTGACTTTGTTATTTGTTATAAAAGGTAACCAACAGCAAAACAGTACTGAGTGAACTGAAGTCAGTAGGACGAAAGGAAAAACCACCCCCTTCAGAGCTTCGCCGGAGTCCATGTTCCAGAAAGCTCTGGACACTAAACAATAAGCTGCAGGTAACACTTAACTGTACTGTTCATTCTAAATGCAACTGAGATCCTTCAAAGAGAAAGAGAAAAAGTCTACTCAAGGTACATTTGCTCAAGGTTAAAACTATATGGTCATTTGTTATGCAGAGTCACTCCAATGGCACATTATACAAAAAAAAACGTATGCTGAAAGAGAAGATCAAACAAAAATAAAGTTACAGCTGTATTTATTTCTCTAATGTATCTATTTAAAGTGGGGTCAAGTCAAAATGTGCCAGGTGTGGACTTTAAATGAACCCAATGACCAAAGATTAGATAATCTGCATAAACTCTTCATCTTAAAATGCATATCATCTTCTGTAAGGACAATCCTTCTGGAAGAATCACTTTTCCCACACTGGCTGAAACCAAATGTTGGATGATACCATGGATGCTTCATGTGGATCCATCACTGGCTGTGCAGCAGCAGTCTGTGGCGGTTCGGGGAGGTGTGGGGCGAGGACAGCTTCTCCGATGAGGCAGACGGCGTCAGAGAGGACTGCAGGTGGACAGTCTTGTGGAAAAGCTTGTTGCTGATTAGCACGACCAAAGAGAAGAGCCGCAGCTGGAAGTGACTGGGAGGCACACATGTTATCAGTGACAAACAGATTTATCAACAGCATTACAGGAGAGTTTTGAGCTACACCTCATTTCTGTACATTTTAACTGAAAAGAGCCAGAGCTTTAAGAAATGTTGTAAAGTAGGTACGACAAAAAGCAGCTAATGTTCACTGAAGAACTACTGATCAGGACAACTTTTACATTGTGCAGTGCCTTGCTACAGTTTTTATAAACGTTTTACATTTTGTCATTTTACAGCCACAAACTTCACTGTATTCCATTAGGTTGTCACGTGCTAGCAAGAGAGACTATGATTGTGAAATTAAAGGAAAATGATACAAGGGTTTCATATTGTTAACAATAAAAGTCTATACTGATGGTAAAAAAACTTCCAATA
Organism: Crenichthys baileyi; assembly: GCA_036173005.1. Classification (NCBI taxonomy): domain Eukaryota; kingdom Metazoa; phylum Chordata; class Actinopteri; order Cyprinodontiformes; family Goodeidae; genus Crenichthys; species Crenichthys baileyi. Next base: position 1,156,429 of record JAHHUM010002029.1, on the reverse strand, counting down.
CAATTCTCTATACAAAGCAGCCTTTCTAAAGGTATGGGGTAATTTCTACACAGCATCAAAGGCAATTCAGCAGCCATCAGGAAATAAATCTAAAATTTAAAATTGTGAAGTCTCTGTATAGAAAAAACATTGGATAAGTTGGCAGTTAGAAGAATTGTTAATTGTTAAGTATGCACCTTAGATTTAGTTATGTCAGTCAGTCATTTCTATACCGCTTCTTCCATAGTGGGTCGTGGGGAAGCTGGTGCCTATCTCCAGCAGTCTGTGGGTGGGAGGTGGGGTGCACCCTGGACAGGTCACCAGTCCATCGCAGGGCAACACACAAACAACCATGCACACACTCATTTTACACCTAAGGGCAATTTAGAGAGACAAATTAACCTAACAGTCATGTCTTTGGACTGTGGGAGGAAGCCGGAGTACCCGGATGCATGCATGGGGAGAACATGCAAACTCCATGCAGAAAGACCCCCGGCCAGGAGTCGAACCCAGGACCTTCTTGCTGCCAGGCAACAGTGCTACCAACTGCACCACCGTAAAACCCCTTAGCCCCGAAGTATGCACCTTAGATTCTGTTATGTAACTATTTTAGTTATTGTTTATTTTTTGTGTGCTTCCATTCCTCAATTTGTTCCTGTTGTATTGAAATTTTTCCACTGAGGGACAAACACTTAGCTGCCAACAGATTTGTCTGCTTCTGCACAGATACCTGCATTAATTTCTACCCACAGTAGAAAGGAGCCGTTGCGTGGTGTGGACTCCACACCAACTCTTTACTGTGGAAACATCTGGATGAGGAATCTCAGACCAACTGAACACTAAAGAGGTTGTCTGTCAGTAGCTAATATTTAAACAGATAACATAAGCGTATACTGTCTGGCCAGTTTACTACTTCATTGATGCAGATACAGAAGCTTTACAAATTGTTGTAGTGCTCGTACAGCTAGCATTAGGCCTCGGTATCCTTCGTTTTTTTCTTGTCCATCTGCCTCATAGGCCAGTTACCTCTGAACAATGCTTTAGTGTTTGCCTTCTCAGTTAGAAAGTGTCACAGAGGCTTTTCTCAGGAAGTACTTGCAACTTTGCTGCAGAAGTTTACTGTTTTGATTAACAGCCATGACCATTCAGGTGAGCTGCTGCTGAAAAGGGAGGGGCTGAGTGTCTGTAACACTGCTGTGAGCAGTTGTGTACCTGCCTGGATATATCAATTTTATAATCATTTTTATTATCTTAAAAATAATAAGAAGTGTGGTGGTCCTTTGCATTAAGGATCCTCCCCGTCTCAAGTCTTTTGTAATCCTATAACAGGTTTTCTTCTAAGATCGCCATGTACGTATCTCCATCCACCTGACCAGCTTCCTCATCTCTGCTGAAGAACATCATGTTGCTGCCACCACTATGTTAGATGATGGGATGGGGTGTTCAGGGTAATGTTATACGGTAGTATTCCACTACCAACAGCATTTAGCATGTAAGCTAAAAGGTTTTGTCTCATCTGACCAGAGCATCTCTTTCCACGTGTTTGCTGTAACTCTAAAAGGGTCGTGGGAAACTTTAAAGAGGACTTTTCATGTCTTTCTTTTGATAATTGTTCTGTTATCGCCACTCTTCCAAAAAGGTCACATTTGTAGAGTACTCAACTAATAACTGTCCTGCTGACAATTTTCCCACCAGAGCTGTGATACTGTGTAGCTCCTCCAGAGTTACAGTGGCCCCCCTGGGCTGTTTGTGATTTAAATTTCCTCATCTGTACCTGCCCACTAAGGACCGGTAGGACTCCCTGCCTCCAGCCCAGATTTCTCTGTCCACACAGACTATGTACGCAGACAGTGACATTAATGTACACTACAGGTCAAAAGTTTTAGATACATTTTTTCACTTAATGAGTCTCTTTATTTTCATGACTATTTAAATTGTAGATACTCACCAAAGGCAACAAAGCTATGAATGAACACACAGGGGATTAATATTTCACTTATTACAGCAAAGGGCGGCTATTTTTAGGAATCTGAAATATAAAACATATTTAAAGTTATTTTACAATTGTTTTTTGCTACATAACTCCACGTGTTCATTCACAGTTTTGATGACTTCAGTGATAATCTACATACAATGTAAATTGTCATAAACATAAAGAAAACTAGTAAATGAGAAAGCCGTTCTAAAACCTTTGACTGGTAGTGTACACAATGGCAACGTGGTACCGAACACACAGTAGATAAGACACACGTGAGTCAGACCAGAAGAAGAGGAAGAATAACATGTGTTATATAAGAAATACATTGAGAAGGTATCTGTTTTTTTCCATAGTTGAAAAATGTTTCTCTCAGGGAACACAAGGACACAAAAACTACATGAATATCCTGTTATATCCTGAAATTCAGTTCTTTTCTTCCTTTCTTCTGAGTACACAGTTTACAAAACACTGAATTATTGCCCTCTATGAAGCTGTAATGAAAACTGTACATCTCTAAGTGGAATGTTGTGGTTCAACTGGGTCAAAAACACTAAGAATGTGAATTTAAACATGATGGCCAGATCCAAATGCTAACGTATATGGCCAAAATTGTGTTTGCAAAGGCCTTTAATACAGTGGTCTCTTAAGTCAGTCCTTAAGGGCCGGTGTCCTGCATGTTTTAGAAGTTGTCCTGGTTCAACTGAAATGAACTTAATGAGTGCTCAATTAGTAGACGTCTGCAGACCTTGATGACATACTGTGAAGGCAGATCAGTCATTTGAATCAGATGCGTTGGAGCAGTGACAAATCTAAAACATGCAGGACACCGGCCCTCGAATACTGGAGTTGGACACCTTTGCTTTAATGCTCACCCAGCCCTGTCTGTCAGATGGATGGATGGCCAAGGATTGGTAGCTCTGGAGTTGTGCCATAATTGCTCCATTTCTGGACAATGGATTGAGCATTGCTCTGTAACATGCTTAAACCATGGGACATTGTTTTCTAACCTAACCCTCCTTTTGTTAAACGTTGGTTCCCCTATGTTCTCTAACAAACCTATGAGCCCAGAAACAGACCAGCTGCATTTATACTCAGATTGAACAACACACAGGTAGACTATATAAACTAATTAAGTGACTTCTGAGGGCAACTGGTTGCACTAGATTTTATTTAGGGATGCATCATTTCGCTTCCATGTCACAGCTATGCACTCCTTCTTGTTGATCTCCTGAAGGCCCAATGAAGTAATTTGAAGTTTGTTTTTGTAAGGAGACAAAATGTGACCATTTTCAAAGGATATGAATATATCTGCAAGGCACTGCATAGAGAGGTCTGGCTTTTTGGCAGCAAAACAGATCAGTGAGAGTTGGCTCAAGACTTTCCACCACTACTGCATCTATTTGAGAAGTAGCCAGTAGCTGACACACTCACTATAGTTTTGTTGGTGTTTTTGCCTCATTAGCACTGATGATGAACAGAGGAAAGAGGATGGAGAACAAGCAGCCACTAGGAAAGGGAAAAAACAGAACAAATATGAACTAATTAAGGTAAATCTTTCAGAATAAAATACCTTCTTGTTTTGCAGACAACCTAGTGGTACATACTGGACATTAACACTAGAACTCCCAGGGCCGTCAATTTGACGGTTTCGAAAGTTTGACATGCCATAACGCTGGTTTATTAAAACTCTTATCTTCCTGGCATTCTGACTTGGCAAACCTGTGTCTTGTGTATTCCTACAGTGCCTTGTGAAAGTACTCGGCCCCCTTGAACTGGTCAACCTCTTGCCACATTTCAGGCTTCAAACATAAAGATATAAAATTCAAATTTTTTGTGAAGAATCAACAACAAGTGGGACACAATCGTGAAGTGGAATGAAATTTATTGGATGTGTCAAACTTTTTTAACAAATAAAAAACTGAAAAGTGGGGCGTGCAATATTACTGGCCCCTTTACTTTCATTGCAGCAAACTCACTCCAGAAGTTCAGTGAGGATCTCTGAATGATCCAATGTTGTCCCAAATGACTGATGATGATAAATAGAATCCACCTGTGTGTAATCAAGTCTCCGTATAAATGCACCTGCTCTGTGATAGTTTCAGGGTTCTGTTCAAAGCGCAGAGAGCATCATGAAGACCAAGGAACACACCAGGCAGGTCTGAGAAACTGTTGTGGAGAAGCTGTTGTGGAGAAGCCGGATTTGGATACAAAAAGATTTCCCAAGCTTTAAACATCCCAAGGAGCACCTTGGGAGCACCTTGGGCGCACCGTATCAGACCACTGCAAATCTACCAAGACCCGTCCCTCTAAACTTTCATCTCGAACAAGGAGAAGACTGATCAGAGATGCAGCCAAGAGGCCCATGATCACTCTGGATGAACTGCAGAGATCTACAGCTGAGGTGGGAGAGTCTGTCCATAGGACAACAATCAGTCGTACACTGCACAAATCTGGCCTTTATGGAAGAGTGGCAAGAAGAAAGCCATTTCTCAAAGATATCCATAAAAAGTCTTGTTTAAAGTTTGCCACAAGCCACCTGGGAGACACACCAAACATGTGGAAGAAGGTGCTCTGGTCAGATGAAACCAAAATCGAACTGTTTGTTCACAATGCAAAACGATATGTTTGGCGTAAAAGCAACACAGCTCATCACCCTGAACACACCATCCCCACTGTCAAACATGGTGGTGGCAGCATCATGGTTTGGGCCTGCTTTTCGTCAGCAGGGACAGGGAAGATGGTCAAAATTGATGGGAAGATGGATGGGGCCAAATTCAGGACCATTCTGGAAGACAACCTGTTGGAGTCTGCAAGAGACCTGAGACTGGGACGGAGATTTATCTTCCAACAAGACAATGATCCAAAACATAAAGCCAAATCTACAATGGAATGGTTCACAAATAAACGTATCCAGGTGTTGGAATGGCCAAGTCAAAGTCCAGACCTGAATCCAATCGAGAATCTGTGAAAAGAGCTGAAGACTGCTGTTCACGAACGCTCTCCATCCAACCTCACTGAGCTCGAGCTGTTTTGCAAGGAAGAATGGGCAAGAATTTCAGTCTCTCGATGTGCAAAACTGATAGAGACATACCCCAAGCGACTTGAAGCTGTAATTGCAGCAAAGGGTGGCGCTACAAAGTATTAACGCAAGGGGGCCGAATAATAGTGCACGCCCCACTTTTCAGTTTTTTATTTGTTAAAAAAGTTTGACACATCTAATAAATTTCATTCCACTTCACGATTGTGTCCCACTTGTTGATTCTTCACAAAAAATTTGAATTTTATATCTTTATGTTTTAAGCCTGAAATGTGGCAAGATGTTGACCAGTTCAAGGGGGCCGAGTACTTTCGCAAGGCACTGTACGTCTATTTTTAAAAAAAATAACAAACTAAATAAAAGATCTAAGTATTTCTACCTGTAACTACCACACCCGCTATTTTGACGGCCCTATTATTTACATATTTTTTTGTGCCGCGGCTGAGTATACACGCGACCGTTGCCTAGCAACCGCCACTCTAGAACGCAGTCTGAGAAGGAGATTTTTGGCTTCCAACAAATGGCTTCTAGAAGGATATTTTCTGCTCAAGAAGGGTCGAGAGGGATTCCGACGGCTCTTGGTCAGCATTCAGTTCCAGTGACAGCGGGTCAGAGAGTGAGCTTCCCCCAGCTAAAAAAAACACGAGTCGTCCCATTAGCAGGAAGTTGTGGCGCATTATTTCAAGGTAGTAAAAGACTAGTCAATGTAACGATTTTATCATTTTAGGCTATAGTTTACAGATTAGTAAACTAATAATATATAAACTACAGAAACAGTGCCACAATCAGCGCAGGTTCAGAGACAGGGAGACGAGCCAGGTGCCCAGTGCCCAGCTATAAACCCAGCAAACCAGCTCACTGGCAGGAGAGAAACTACAAATCAAGGCACTGATAATGAACAATGAAATAAACAATAAGTTAGGTCATATATATAGTAGCCCAATAATGACAGTCTATTCTGCGCTTTACAGCGTTTTCATCGCAAGACGAGCGCACACCTGGGAAGGAGGAGGAGATAGGAAAGGATGGCGCTGTGTAGACAGCAGTAGGTGAGGAAGAAAGTAGAGGGAGGCGTCAGACCCAGAACGGGTTGTAGAGCGTCAGATCCAAGATGCCCAGACCACATTCCTCTGCGTGGTGGATGCCGAAATGCTCATCCACGTTCAGGGCTGCAGTGTGGCTGAGGGCCGCAGAGTTTTAGGAGATGATTCCTCCTTGGACATGAGTGTGGATGAGCTGAAGGCATTTTTAGGGCTAGTTTATGTCCGTGAAGTGAAAGGGGAGCGTAACATGGAGCTGTCCAGCTTTTGGTCAAATCAGCTTTTTTTTTTTAAATGTACCCGCTACTCTGTGTAATTTTTCATTACTATTTATAAATAATAATAAAACATAATAGGTTTTGATCAAATACTATTATTTCTTGTCAAAACCATAATTTTATAGCGTGCAAGAAAACCTTTAGCATTCCGACCGCATGTAATGCGATGACGTCATCACCGCCCTCGCATCCAGAATGCTCACCGTCAAATTGACGGGCTTGGAAGTTCCAGTAGTGTTAGAATTCTGGGAGTCCTAGTGTTCAAACTCTTTTTGTAAGAGTCATGCTTCAAAATGTAATATAAAATATCCCTTTTCTGTAATTTCATTACATTTAGGAAAATCAATGCAACTGACCTGATGATGTATGAAGAGGGCATGGCAGTCAGCAGAGCCATGGGTAAACCAAAGCCAAAGTAATATGGCCAATTCCTCTCAATATTGGACAGTCGTTGATGCATCTCTATGCCTTTAACAAAGTGGAAAAGACGGATCTTTTTGTTTGAATCGACTCTTAACACCACATAATTAATTATAAGAGTGGAAATGAAGGATAATCTCACCGTGGTTGAACCAGCGATACTCAAAGCAATATAGAGAGTAGAGCAGAGACATGTGGAGAAGACTAACCATCTGTCCGATTGCATCAATGGGGAACAAGCTAACAATCATCCCCTGATGGAACACAGATTTTAAAGGCATCATTTTTCCATTAATGTGAGATTGATTTCTTATAAATTACAGGCTGATATGCTTCATACTTAGTTATTTGAAAGCTGATTCTTAAAAATGAACCCACAATTTTGCTACTTTACAAAATATTATTATAAAAACACACACACACACACACGTTTTGGTAGCTTCACATAAACAGGAATGTCGTTTTTTAAAAAACGAGGAAGGCATCAGATGGAAAGTGTTTACCTGTATGAGGAAGAGCGCCTGGAGAAGCAGGTTAAAAAGCATGTCTGCGATGATCTTACTGACGCTGGGAAACGGCTGAGCTTTGCAGCCAGACACTTCAAAAGCTAGGTCAGCTATATCCTGCAAACAAAGAAGAACACAGTCTGACTTCTGCACCTACAGGAACAACTTTACTGCAATGACCTGACCAAGCTCCAGTTAAACCAATAATTTAATCTTTATTTATTAAAAACATTTTTTTTAAATCAACACTGCAGACTGTGCTATGGTTTCAACATTGGCAGGGTCTTACCTGGAACCAGATGGCGTTCACTATCTTGCTAAGGACGAACAGGGGGAGAACCCATAGAGCACTGAAGACAGAGGTTAGAATGAACTCTAACCAGGACCACACACTGCCATGGAGGGAGGGGTCACCTGGAGCAGAAACAGCTTTGAGCACTGTCTGGTTTTCACACAACAAGCCACACAATCAGCTACAGAATTACTAGCAGCCATGCATACCGATGATTTTTGCTGTGAGGGTCTGCAGGAGGGGGATGAAGACCCGGTAGAAGAGAAACAGACTGAGCTGAAGAGAAAAAATTATAGTTCTGTAAAGGGCCCGTTTTGGCTGAGAAGAATATTTCTCCTGAACAAAACCAGAGTTGTAAACAGAGGAGCTTGAAGGAGAGAACTGAGCTGAGAACAGCCTACCCAGAACACTCCTCCATTCCAAGCACAGCACTGAAATATCCTGCTGGCTACTTTAGGCTCACTGAAAGACAAAAAAAAATAACAACCGTTAGAAGTTTTTACAGTAAAAAAGACTTTAGTTCATCTCTAAAGTTAATTTTCTTCCCTCTGAGTTTGACAAAAGGACAAAAGTGTGTCTGTGCAGAGCGGAGATATTCAGAGCAGTAAGGTTGAGAGAAAGAACTTCAACTATTAAAGGCTGCATCCAAACAGCCAACTATTAACCAACACAGTGAGGTCTAGAACACAGCCACAGATTAGGCTGTGTTCACACTGCAGGCAAATGTGGCCCAAATCTGACTTTTTGATGTTAGTCAGAATGACCCAAATGCGATTTTTTTCACCTCCAAAAAAAATAAAGTAAGAAATTTGCCATTTCATATGTGGTACTAGATCGGATACATATCCGATGGTTGGGTTTAATGACAATTTATTCCACCTGACTGCATAGGCAGTCATTTAGAACATAGACCCTTTGACATACACTTCCCTTCCTTTTTGCCGTCTCCATGTGTTTTCTTAAAGGACCCATGAGGAGAGGGCAGCAGAAGTCAAACCACCTCTGTTTTGCCCCTGACTCGCCAAGTGAGGTAGTCACAGCCTCGCATCCCTGACTGGTACAGGGCCAAGCCGGCTTCACGGGTCAAGGGGCTGATCTAGAGATGTCGTAGAGTTTGTGAGACCAGACAAGCATAAACCAGACCCACGAATCCCTTCCGACGGGAGGACTAAGAAGGTGAGAAATAGAATTTATATTTGAAGCATTTGCTTGGTCAACAGGATCGCAACACTTAGTTCATCCGTCATGAAGAAAAGGTATGGAGAGACTTACAGTGCAGCTTTTATGTGTAGTGCTGATGCCGATGCTACAGGACACCTTCTGTCTTCCCCCACTACCAGCTATATTTGTTATAAACTCACAGCTGTGCAGGACATTAACATATCCACTCATGATTTATGAAGTGAGCTTAGAAGCAGCTCTTCTTCACAGGTTTGTTATTGAAATGTTTTCAGAAAGAGGCTAATCATCATTACAGATAGTTTCAATATATAACTGAATTCAATATTTTGCAGATTTTCTGTCCAGTTGGATCTTAAATACCTTTCTCCGGCTCGACCCTCATGTTTACAGCTTTCCAATTTCAAAATTCCATACAAGATTCGTATCTGGCTTTCTTTATATTGAGACTATATGCACAGTAGTCAGATCTATGTAATTTGAATATTCCTACAATTATGAAAAAACTCAAGGTTGAAGTCGACTCCTAATTTTGTAGTATGATAAAAGGACCATATGTACTTCCATACCTAGCCAGACATGAATATAATAATTGCAAAATTCCATACATTTCTAGATTTTTTTAAGACTGTGCAGGAGCCCTGTGCTTCAATTTAAATTTGAGCCTATTGAGTGTAGGGACTGATGTGAGGTTCATTATCATCGCATTTCATATTCACAATAAGTAGAATAAAATCCTGATTGGCTGAAATCCAACCCAGCCTCCCTGTGGTACTGCTAGCATAAGCACCAGGAGAAGAAGGCAGAGATGATTTAAACACAGAGGGTTGCAGGAGAACCTAGAAAGCAGAAATCTATAGTAGGTAAAAGTAGAATTGTTCAAGCTACTGAGATGCATCCAGCATCTTCTAAGCTAAGCAGAGATCAGTATCATTTGGGCACCAGAACCCTTGAAGTGAACTCCTCCGGCCACCATGGGGCGACGGTCCAAGAATCACCCTTCTGGATTCAACAGAGGATTCATCGGGAAACCACTTGGACAAGACATATTGATGTTTGCCCACCACACCAGCTGTTGTAGCCACTCTGGGGAATTAAGGATGGTTTAACACACACTTATTTTTCTGATGCCCATTTGATGAAGAAACACTGTCTGTTTTACACTATGCTAAATCTTGCCTTTAGTAAATTAGTTTGGTGCAGAAGTTACATTTATTTTCCACTTTTTACAGATTTACCATTCTCTGACCTGAAATTATCATTCATAATTCAGTTACACAGGGTTCTCGCCACCGCATTTAAAATTAGGCCGATATGCTCACTTTTTATGAGTGCATTTCTACCCTGCCGGCAACGCTCATAATAATTCCTAGTGAGAACCCTGTTACATTTTAACCATTGCAATATATCATTAGCATGGCTTATTTGTTTCATGCTGTAGTTTGATAAGTATTTTGTTAAGTATTTAATCCTAATTAGATGGTTTCAGTGTTTATTATTGTGCTGACCGTAAAAGGTAACGCATTTTAACTTGATCACTGAAGTGGTTTCTCCTTTCTTCCCCAAGAATAAATAAATGGGTAAAATAAAATTAAGGTGCTGCTCCAAAGTAAATATAATAGTTGGAACAGTAAAGCGCAAGAAACAACAATAATGTGAAGTTTAAAATAATACTTCATTAACGTTGGGCATCACTGTGGCTACATTCAGTTTCTCCCTAAAACTGTAGTAATTTTTTTCTATTGTCTTTATATGAGATACTTTCTGTAAAACTAAGTGCATTTGTTTGTGACGCAGTAGCTCTCTAGTGATGCAATATTATGACCCAGTGCTGGATTCACAGTCATGGGAAAAACTGCAATGTCCTAAATCATTCCTCTTTAATTACTGATGTTTTATGGATTATTCAAGCTCTTTTTCCACATTCACTTTTTCAAAAAAATTAATTTTTAATTCCACAGTGTAAGATTAAGGGTGTACAGGGTTCACACACAAAATTCCATACTTTACCAGCCTCAAATTTTCCTTAATGAAAGAAAGAAAACAAAGAAAGACTTGTCTTTTTCCATACTTATTAAAACTTGACATGGTGTCAAGAATAAATGCAACTGCAATACTATAACTTGCAACGATGATATTGACCCACATTTTTCTCACTCTTTTTCTTTTCCTTTATCGTGTCCAAATTTGTGAGCTTCAGCATCAGAGCCACTACATATATACAACCAGTGTGGTCATCAGGCCAGGGAAAGTCCATTCAACAGGCCAAGAATATTGCAGACATGCAGAATTTGCATGCGTGGGACGTGAAAAATAAAGTCCTAACAAACAGTGCATTAAAGGAGTCTTTTGGGATTGAGATATGGCACACGTGGACATTGTGATGACAACTGCAGTTCAATATATTGGGCAGCTCTAACACTTATCCAGACCTAGGAACTACTTAAATCAATTTCACATTTTTCCAGACTTTGTAGGAATCCAGTTTTAAACATTTGGTACCGTTGTATTAATTCAAATTTCTATTTCTATGTATTTTCACATTGTGCAGAAAGGCCAAGCTGCACAATGTACAAATACAACTGAAGGTAAATGGGATGTTTAACTTTGTAAATATCTGGAAGAAAAAGGATAAAGAGTCGTATGATCAGTTGTTTTTGCTGACTGCTGAGATGGCAGGTATTGTATGAACTTAGCATTTTCATAACTTGACATAACAATATATGAAATACTACTATAGGACACAGATATGGTTCTGGCATATAGCTGATGCTGAAGGACTCAGATTGTTACGAACAGCAAAAATAGTTTGGAACGTTCCAATGCTGCAGGGGAAATGAGTGAAGAGAGAAAATAGAAGTGCTAATAATGAAAAGAACCTATTGTCACGGAGTTTATGGCTGTAGGGACTAACCTTGCTTTTACATTCAGTTTTTTTAACCAACCTCATCAAACTTTCCCTCAGAAACTATAAGAACAGGTAAATGTTTTGTGTTTAAAGGGGAAACTTCAGGTCCAACTGGCATCACGGGTTTTAATGCATTTGTTTGACAGCTGCAGCTCATCTGTTTATGGTGCTTTATATTTCACAACGTATTTGGGCATTTTTAGCATGTATCAAACATGTTTTCTGTCTTTAGCTTTTAGAGAAATGATCTCCCGCAGGTCCTTTGTGAATGAGAAGACCTTTGAAATGGAGAGATCCAACTGGTTACATCTGGTAATATGCTACAATAAACAGATGTAACCTGTGGGCTTCAATATTAAGATGTTGTAGTAAAAACACAAGCAGATCTGTGAAAACTGGCCTCAGATCTGGCCTCATTCAGAAAATTAGCAGAACTCCAACCTACTTGTCCGGTTTGCGTTCCTCACTCTGTGCCCGTCTTTGTGCCAGGGCTCCACTGGCCCTTCTTCTCCGCTGCTCCTCCCTTTTCTGCTGGATGCGAGCATCCAGCTTGGAAATGGTTCCAATCCCCAATATGGAGTCCTTGATCCCCTAGCACACCCAAACAAACACAGGGATGAGGGTCAGTCAACTGCTAAACTACAATAGAAACATGACTGTGAGGGAATATAACAGACCACACATGGATAGAGTAACAGTAAAGACACCTGAAGCTCTCATCTTGTATGTCTATCGGTCAAACTGATGCTATTTATTTGAGCTTATGATAAAGCTCACAGAGAAAGTGATAAGTACCCATAAACAAACTATTTCATAGCCCTGGACCTAACCACTGCATACTAGTGGTTTTCCTGGTATTCTGGAGATTTGTCTTGATAAATGAGTATATATAAACCCCAAATGTAGAATTTTATTTAAATATATATAGCTTTCTAAAAATTATATCCGTGTTTAGGCCAGCTTACCCGAGTTACTTCCTGCTGGAAAACACTATTTAACTGAGTCACATAACCACATTTCCTTACATTTGATTATGACTAGATCATGGAAAATGATGTTCCGTCATCAGTTTTCAACGGAGGTACGATGCGTCCCCAAGTTGGCTATAAAATGGTGCATAGTCAGGACAAAACATCCTGAGGCAGTACAGGTAGTTTTGTTGGAGACGAAAAGATCAAAAACACAGATAACACGAGATAAAATGACCAGAAACAGATTTTTCCATTTTGGTTGGGTTGGTTGGATATTCCTACAGAGATAGCAGTCGTGTTATTATCTAATTAAAAGCTTTTCATGATTGTTGATGGAATTAATGCTTAATTAGGGATATAGCCTAAATAAAATGACCTTGTTGTGGACTTTTTCCATTGGGTTCAGGTAACTTCTGTAAAGACTTCACTAGTTACATTTTGGGACCTATTCTGAGTAACTGATCTTTTTTTGTCATGATATTTAAACCTTCATTAGCTCTCATAGAGCAACATAAAGGACTGAATCTTCAAGCTTCAAATGAAATCAACAAATATGTAATTATTAGTGGTGCACGATACGCCTGCATTAACATCGATATCGGCTGATGTTAGTCATCTTTAACATATTGGTATCGGTCTCATAAGTAAAACCGGGCCGATATTGACCATCTGGTATTTGTTTGAGCATGTGACCGAGCTAGTGATGCAGCACAGGATTCTGGGGTGTTTAACTGAGGCAGAGAAGCAACGTCATCTGCGTGGTCATTTTTTGATGGTGTCGAAAAGGCAGGGAAATACATTTTATACAGATATCGGTAAAAATCGGTTGGCGACCATAGCGCCAATATTATTATCAGATATTGATATCGGCTCAAATTTTCATACTGGTGCATCCCTAGTTACTATCTATCCATTTCGAGTTTATTGTAGATCCATGTCAAAGCAGTCCTAAATTGTATTGGCCCCTAAGCAGAATTTGATTTTTTTGGCCACAATTCCTTTTCACCTTTTTAAATAAATGGCAGTCAGGAAATTGTGGAGACAAAGTTGTTTTTCTCTGACCCACCTGGGTCATGTCACAAGTAAAGTGTTTAGGAGGGGCCAACTGTCAATTATTTATTGACTACCGTAAATTCCGGACTACAGAGCGCACCTGATTAAAAGCCGCATGCTCTAATTTTAGATAGAAAAACAATTTTGTACTTGTACAAGCCGTACCGGATGTTAAGCCGCGGGTGTCCCACGTTGTAATATGATTTACACAGAAAGATATTACACGTGAGCAGTTTTAACTTTTAATTTAATCCGTATTCGTAATATAAACAAATGCATATTGCAAATCCTTTTTTTCAAACAGTGCCTGTAACACGGCTACATTTAAATATACCTTTAGAAACCCGTACTCGTACTCGTCATCTTTATCCGGGACCGGGTCGCGGGGGCAGCAGACTCAGCAGAGACACCCAGACGTCCCTCTCCCCAGACACCTCCTCCAGCTCCTCTGGGGGGAGCCCAAGGCGTTCTCAGGCCAGCCGAGAGACATAGTCCCTCCAGCGTGTCCTGGGCCGTCCCCTGGGCCTCCTCCCAGTGGGATGTGCCTGGAACACCTCCCGAGGAAGGTCCAGGAGGCATCCAGTATAGATGCCCGAGCCACCTTAACTGGCTCCTCTCGATGTGGAGGAGCAGCGGCTCTACTCCGAGCCCCTCCCGAATGGCCGAGCTCCTCACCCTATCTCTAAGGGAGTGCCCGGCCACCCTACGGAGGAAGCTCATTTCAGCCGCTTGTATCTGGGATCTCGTTCTTTCGGTCATGACCCAAAGTTCATGGCCATAGGTAAGGGAAGGAACGTGGACCGACCAGTAAATCGAGAGCTTCGCTTTCCGGCTCAGCTCTCTCTTCACCACAACGGACCGGCACATTGCCCCCATTACTGCGGCAGCCGCACCGATCCGTCTGTCGATCTCCCGCTCCATTCGTCCCTCACTTCCCTCACTTTAGAAACCCGTTGTTGATTTTCCATGTTGATGAGGTTGAATATAAATGACTGATTTACAATACCGGTAATTGAATTGTGAAAGTGCTCTTGATTTATCGCACAAGTTCGTTGGACCTCTTTGAACTACTCATCAATTTGATTGGTCTACTGTTACCAGGCAAAATGTTTTTGGCGGCATGAAAAAAAACCTGCAGTAGCCGCACCGTTGTAAAGGCTGCAGTGTTCAAAGTTTGGGAAAAAAGTAGCGGTTTATAATCCGGAATTGACGGTAGTTCCAAATAGAAGTGATTAAATTAGCAGCAACCAAGTATCACTGTTAAGGTAACTAAGAACTATATTGTAATAGTTGTTTCTCTGTATAAATTTAACTAATATATCTGTCAGTTGTTTTAAATCCTAAATACATTTAAATTTCAATGCTTTTAAATTTGCAATTCACAATTGATGTGAAAATAAACGAAGGCTCATTCTTGATAAACGAAGGAGATGTGCTCCTGTACGCCCTCTATTGGCCTGGGGTTTGTTCACTTATGCCTTTGGTTGGCTCTTGGTCCAAGACCAATGCCCCTGCTGACAAATCTGACGAGGAAAATTTTACATATAGTGCACATGGCATGTTTCCAGTAGAGCCAGGTAGCTGTGACTTTCACAAGGCACTGAATGCCCAACTCTCCTCATGTCATTAGGAGTTTTGTTTAAACCAACAAGGGTATGGATTACAGAACCCATCATCCTGATGTGGATGAAGGCCATCCGCTCAGGTGAACACAGGAATATTTGAAAAAAAAAAAAAAACTTAGCTAAAGGAGCCTATTCCGATGACTGTCCGTTTGCACTCTGTTGTGACTCATGTGTGCCGCATGTCAAATTACCGTCGCAACATTCTGGAGGAAGGCCCTGACGCTGTCTGTCATCTCTGGACCAGCAGCAGATCCATCAACTGCAGAAGGAGGGGGGGCTGCTGACCTGGTGGTCTCCTCTCATGGCAGGGTGGGGCTCATGTAGTAACCTGCCACAAATCAACAAACAAAAGTAAGCCTTAATGTTGTCCCAAAAATGCAAACAAATAAACAAATCACTGACTAAGATAACACCAAGGGATTCATTTTATATTTTCCACCAACGTTCTGTGCATAGTTTAATATGCTTATCTGAAACAAAATGTTACCTTTACACACACAACAAATCCTGTGTATTTGTGATAGTTCACACAAAAATCAAACAGTTTAAAAGTTTGGGAGACTTTATGTGGGATGTCTAGTAGCTATCTTGTGCTGAATCACTAATGATGTATCCGTTCAACATCCTGTCGCTGAATTAAACATCTAACCGACATTTGTCACTAGTTCCCAAGATATCATGGAGTCACATTAATGCTGACTTGTTCTTTAAAGTAAATTGGATTTAAGTAATGCCAGAAGTCTAAAGTTGTTAAAGTACAAACAAGTTAACAACCTAACACAGAACGAAAACAGTCTGGATGGATCCTTTGTTCTCAGCTGTGTGAACATCTGTCTTTGAACTCAGTAAAACGAAGCTTTTGACTTAACAGTTCATGCCGATTTTGTTTATTAGCAACAGATCCACGCATTTATTCCATGGGAACTTCAAAAAACCACATTGCCACTTTGCTTTTTCTTAAACGAGCTCTGTAACAAGGTACAGCTGATTATTTTAGACACATACAGTGAGGGTTATTGTTTGTGAGTTAACATTAGCAAGCTGACTACTGGTAGTTAGCTTGATTTATTGGGCGCGCCCGGGCAAAAGTGGATCACTCTGACCTCCCAAAACGCCTTTAAACTCGATCAGTTAACAGTGTCCTTGGGTAAACTGTTTAACAGGAAGTCTGACTCGTAATCTTTGACTTTCGCTGGGTTGTTTCAGTCCTGCTGCTAGCTTATCCCTGTGTTAGCTCAGTGTTAACGCTGAACTGTGCTTTTTATTATTCAAGACAACACTTCAAGGGGCGAGCGAAGACAAAGACAGAACACACAAGGAGCGCCATTATCTCCCTTACCTCATACGATACGTTCACAGTTACGGCCCCGTTAAATACGTATTTTACTTTCCTACTGTGACAATAACAAACACCAACCACACACTGACAAAAACCAGGGCGGTGCAAAACATATTGCGCAAGCTCCAACTTCTAGGAAACCTGGGAAATGTAGTACTCATTCCTTAAAACTTGGACGTGCGTTGGCTACTGGTCGATTCGCGTCTTTCCCAATGCTTAACCCGTTTGTAGCTTTCCTTTCCTTTTTACATTGCGGACCTGAAAATGAACCACTTCGTACCCATGTACTTAAACCATGGTTAATCTGGTCATTTTTCTTGGTTGTCAAATATTTTTCATTGATTATGGAGAGAAATAATAGTTTCATATTACTTTTTAAAAACTAACATAAAATATTTTTTAAAACTTGTATTGAATCATTTTTTTTAAATTCATTTTGGTTTTAATTCCGATTTGGTTCAGCTGACTATAAAATAAGACAGATGGGGACCCCTGAAAAAAAATAAAAAACTCTGGACTCACAAAGCCACATTTCCATACAGTAGAACATTACTTTAAATCATGGTTTGTTAGAGTGACTGAAATATCCACCTGGCAGGTATGAACTGAGGCATTTTCGATACAAAAGGTCCCATGGTACTGTTTCATATCCGAAAAAGTCAGATGCAAAACGACAAAAACTGAGAAAGTAAAAAATGGCAAAGGGTGAAGTGAGCACAACTCCTTGAGTCCTGTTTGTTTCAGGAGCTACAACTGGGAACTAAGAATAATACTGTACTTGTGTTGAGCTGGTCCCAGCTGCAAGTAAGAAATACCAGTGGTATTTGTTAATTTCACATGGTGATCACATCCAACACTATTAGTTTCATATGAATCACATGAAACATTTAGATTGGCATCACATGTAGCTTATAGGTTTTGCATGATGATTAAATATAATCCTATGAGTTTTACATTAGAAATTACATGTAATAAATGGGTTTCACATAATGACATGTGTGAGTTTTAAGTTGGAATAAAAATGACAACACATTATTTATAGGTTTTATATGGGAATGTGTAATTCATGATTGTTGAAATAGTTATTTTATCTTAATAAAAACTTTGAAAATGTGTGGCATGCATTTGTAGTCAGTCCTTTGAATCAATACCTTGTAGAACTGTTGTGATTATAAATATATTATTTGATATTCATACTTTATTAAATAATATTTCAGTCCGTTAAGGGTTGTCCTGTGAATAACAGCCCAATAAGGTGGTAGTATTAGGACAAAATTGAAAGGGATGAGCCAAGCTCTGACATTATTGAAAAGCAAAACTCTGTACACACATGGAATGAATTCACACAATTTCTTAAAATACAATAATTTATTAACAAAAATAAGTCAACTCAAGTCAAACATATTTCAATCAACAAACTCTTTGCTATGCTAAAACAATCCAACTAAACTACCAAGCAGAATGAAAGAATAAGGAAGACTAATGGGCTATGTACAATATCAACAAGTTGATCAAAGATGGTTGAAAACCATGACTGAAAGAGTGATGCAACATTACCATGCAATGTTATTTATGTTTGAGAACCAAGGATTATCTTGAAGAATCTGGAAATGAAGTTAAGTTAGTCTTGGAACTAACTTAGGCAATAATTGGTATACCTTTAGACAACCATTCACAATGCAAGATCAGATAAAACATTATTTTAATAAAATAATATTTTAAAGAATGATTTGCTGAATAAAACCAACCTTCTGGATGACCAATTCTCAACGGTGTTTAATTAGCTGCCTTTATTTATTAAAATAATATTTAAAGAAATATTATTAAGGAAATAGTAAAAGTGACAAGTGTGAGCCACATAAAAGAAGGAGGAAAATGGCAAAAAGGAGTGATTTGGGGAATATCAGCTGATGTCTCAGTTGAAGAAATAAAATCAAATGTCAGAGGAGGGAGAATTAAGGAGGTAAGAAGACCTCAGACTTTTAAAAATGGAGAAAAAAGGACAGTGAAAGCATTTTGTTGGAATTTGATGAGGAAAAACATCCAGAAAAGGTATATTTGAGATACATGACCTATAATGTAAGAGAGTATGTCCCAAGACCGTTGAAGTGTTTTAACTGCCAAAGATTTGGCCACACAGCTCAGACATGTAAGGGAAAAAGAAGGTGTGCACGATGTGGAGAAGATCATGAGTATGAACAGTGCAATAAAAGCAGACAACCTAAATGCTGCAATTGTGGTGGGAATCACAGTTTGTCATATGGGGGCTGTGAGGTAATGAAGAGGGAGGTGCAGGTTCAACAGACTAGAGTATGAAACATGGTCTCATATGCAGAGGCAGTCAAAGTGGTAAAACAAAAGAAAGAAATTCAGATGGAAAATAGGATGGAGGTAAAGGTAAACCAAACAAATGAAAGTAAAGTATATATGGAGTTAAAAAGATTAGTGACATTTATTGCAGGAGTTATAAATGCAACAATGGAAATAAAGTCGAAAACAGAGAGAATTCAGATAATAGTGAAAGCGGCAGCAAATCATCTTGGTATTCATGGACCAGCCTGGGAGGAAGTGAGGGATGATCTCAGTGCTCAGGCTGATCAGGAGGCAGCATGGATAGGATAGCTAATATATGGTCTTGCTTTTACATTGGAATGGAAAAAGTCTAATATCTAATGGTCAGGAATTAAAGCACTTTATTAATAAGTTAGTTGATACCCCAGATGTGATATGTATACAAGAGACCTGGTTAAAACCCCAATTAGATTTTAGAATTGTAAATTATATCATAAGATGTTATCGGGAGAAAGGTATTGGTGCTGGCTGTGCCACTTTTATTAAGGAGGACTTGCCTTACAGAGTGATTAAGAGAGGGAAGGAAGATGAGTTTGTTACAGTGGAGATTTGAATTAATGAAGAACCATTTATAAATCATTATAATCCATGTGAAAGATTAGATCTAAACAAACTGAAGGGAATTCAGGAACAGAAAAGAAATAAAATAATTTGGTGTGGGGACTTTAATGCTCATAGCAATTTATGGAATGGACAAAGAGCAGATATTAATGGGGACATAATAGTACAACTATTGGAAGACAATCACTTGGTGTGTATGAATGACGGGAGAGGGACAAGAATAGATGTTCACACTAATCGGCAATAGATTTAACTCTGGTATCAAGAGATTTAGCTGGAATATGAGTGGGAGATAGTGCAGGAAACAACTATTGGTAGTGATCATTTTCCAATTTTTTGTAGGATCCATACTAATAAAGAGATAGAAGTGGAGGAAAGGCAGGAAAGATGGGTATTTGACAAAGCTAAATGGGATATTTTTAAATATTTATGTGAAAGACAAAGTGAGGAAGTTAATTTAAATTTAGATGTAGAGGATGTTGAGGGAAAAGTTAGGGAAATTATACTAAGGGCAGCAAAATTTACAATCCCTGTGAGTAAGGGTAAGATAAAAAAAGAGAGCGATACCATGGTGGACACAAGAGTGTGGTGTAGCTGTAAAAGAAAGGAATCAAGCTTTTAGAATATTAAGGAAAACACATAATTTTGAAAATTTTATTGAGTATAAAAGAGCTCAGGCACAAGTTAGAAAAGTTATTAAAAAAGCAAATAAGGATAAATGGAGGAATTTTTGTGAAATAACAACACCTATAAATAATGTATGGAGAATGATTAAGAAAATGAAAGGTAACAGACAAGAGAGAACATATCCAATTTTAAAATATGAACAAGAGACGGCTATAACAAATGAGAAGAAGGTAGAGATAATGGCAAACACATTTGCAAAGATTCATAGTTCGGATAATTTAACAGAACAAGGGAAAAATAGGAGGGACAGACAAGGGAAGAGAACGCTATAATCTTAGATAATCAAACAAACATAGGTAATATTATGAATACTCCATTTACCATGCAAGAAATGAAGAGAGCAATAACAAAATCAGGGTTAACAGCACCAGGTAAAGATCAGATATGCTATATTATGTTAAAGCACTTAGGCAACAAAATCGAAGATAAACTTTTAGGCTTGTTTAATAAAATATGGGAAGAAGGAAGGCTACCTAGTAATTGGAAGGAGGCAATTATTATTCCTATTATCAAACCAGGAAAGGACCCAACAAATCCTTCAAGTTATAGGCCCATTGCACTAACATCATGTCTAGGTAAGATTATGGAAAGAATGATAACTGAAAGGATTACATATTATGTTGAAAGTAGAGGATTACTGTCAGCATATCAAAGTGGGTTTAGAAAAGGAAGAGGTACAATGGACCCTATTGTATGTTTGGAATCAGATATTAGAAAAGCCCAAGTTAATAAGGAAGTGGTGGTAGCTGTATTTTTTTATATTGAAAAAGCGTAAGATATGGTATGGAAGGATGGATTACTCATAAAACTACATAAAATAGGAATAACAGGAAGAGCCTACAAATGGATAAAATTTTTTTTTATTAGATAGAGTTATTCAGGTACAAATGGGCATAGCAATATCTATCACGACCAGAGACAGAGAACCCAAATTCAGCCAAACACAAAGTGATAAGTAAAAAGGTTTATTCAGAAACTCAGGATCAGAGAGCAGAAGAACAGCAGTCAGCTTCCAGGAACCACTGAGAACAGAGAGACTAGTTAGTGGCTGAATAAAACTCAGGATCTGCAAGGAGTTCGATAAAGCCACTAACCTTCTCAGTCTGGTGATGAGGCACAGAATCCAGAGGAGGAAGAGATCCAGACAGTTAATGAGGAAGCGTCCAACAGACTGAAGTCGGATTGCCGACTGATCCAAATCCTCCGGGGAACACAGAGAGCTGTGACAGGAACACAGAGAGCTGTGATTGTCCTCTTGACAATAAATCCAGGCAGACTAGAGAGCCAGGCGGACTCAGGCTGAATAAACCAGTGGCTAGGCTGAGACGTAAATCCAGGGACAGAAACAGGGTCGAATTCCAGGGCTAGAGGCGTCAGACAAGGGGCAGGCAGAGTCATAAACCAGAGGCAGAAAACAGAGTCGAAATCCAAAATCCAATCCGTCAGACAAGGAGCAAGCAAGAAGGAATAATCTGTAAGGCAAAGGCAAGGTCATGGAACGAGATCATTCAGGAAGGTACGCTGGATAACTACTCACAAATGTTTTTGAAAATCTGGCACCGTCTGCCTGTCAGAGGGCTGTATATAACTGCAGCTCCACAGGTGTGTGGCATGACGGTGATTGCGCAGCAGCAGCAGACAGGTGAAGCAGATGAGTTAATTGCAAGAGTGAGAGCAGAGCAGGCAGACGGGCCAGAATGATAACAATATCAGATAAATATAAAGTAGAAAATGGAACTCCACAAGGCAGTAGTATAAGTCCTTTATTATTTTCGATTATGGTTAACGATATGTTTTCCGGAGTTGATCAGGATACTATGCAATCATTTTTGGCTGATGATTAGTGTATGAAAAAATACAAAATGCTATTAAATCTGTTGAGAATTGGGCTTATACTTGGGGGGTAAAATTCTCAGTAGATAAAACTAAAACAGTTGTATTTAGTAGAAAGAAAGTTGAACAAACTGATTTAAAAATGTATGGAGAAAAAATAGAAAAAGTAACTATCTGTAGATTTCTTGGAATATTATTTGACTCAAAACTTCTATGGGGTGACCATATAAGATATATTGAGGGAAAATGTAAGAAAATTGTGAATATAATGAGGTGCTTAACAGGATCAGATTGGGGGGCAGATAAAACTGTTCTAAAAATGATATATATCGCTCTGATAAGATCAATATTAGATTATGGATCTGTAGTATATAAGCCGTATACAGCCCCTCCTTGAACCGCCACCTTAACGTGGTGGAGGGGTTTGAGTGTTCAAATGATCCTAGAGGCTATGTTGTCTGGGGCTTAAATGCCCCTGGTAGGGTCTCCCATGGCAAACAGGCTCTAGGTGATGGGTCAGACAAAGAGCGGTTCAAGAATCCTTCATGAGACAAGTATATCGAGGCACGTGACGTCACCCGGTACGGCGGAGCCGGGGTCCCACCCTGGAGCCAGGCCTGGGGTCGGGACTCGTCGGAGAGCGCCTGGTGGCCGGGTTGCTCCTCGCGGGACTCGGCCGGGCCAAGCCCGAACGAGAGACACGAGGCCATCCCCCAGTGGGCCCACCACCTGCAGGGGGAACCGTGAGGGACCGGTGCAAAGAGGATTGGGTGGCGGACGAAGGTGGAGACCTCAGCGGCCCGATCCCCGGATGCTTAGGCTGGCTCTAGGGACGTGGAATGTTACCTCGCTGGGGGGGAAGGAGCCTGAGCTTGTGCGGGAGGTCGAGAGATATCGACTAGAAATAGTCGGGCTCGCCTCCACGCACAGCGTGGGCTGTGGAACCCATCTCCTTGAGAGGGGCTGGAGTCTCTTCTAGTCTGGAGTGGCCCACGGGGAGAGGCGGCGGGCTGGGGTGGGTTTGCTTGTTGCCCCCCAGCTCAGCCGTCTTGTGTTGGGGTTTACCCCGGTGGATGAGAGGGTCGCATCCCTGCGCCTTCGGGTCGGGGATAGGTCTCTGACTGTCGTTTCGGCCTACGGGCCGAGCGGTAGTGCGGAGTACCCGGCCTTCTTGGTGTCCCTGTCGGGGGTGCTGGATAGTGCCCCTCCCGGGGACTCCATTATTCTGCTGGGGGACTTCAACGCCCACGTGGGAAACGACAGTGACACCTGGAGAGGCGTGATCAGGAGGAATGGCCTCCCCGATCTGAATCCGAGTGGTGTTTTGTTATTGGACTTCTGTGCTAGTCACGGATTGTCCATAATGAACACCATGTTCAAGCATAAGGGTGTCCATCAGTGCACTTGGCACCAGGACACCCTAGGCAGGAGGTCAATGATCGACTTTGTTGTCGTATCATCAGACCTTCGGCCGCATGTTTTGGACACTCGGGTGAAGAGAGGGGCTGAGCTGTCCACTGATCACCACCTGGTGGTGAGTTGGATCCGCTGGAGGAGGAGAAAGCCGGACAGACTTGGCAGGCCCAAGCGCATAGTGAGGGTCTGCTGGGAACGCCTGGCGGAGCCCTCAGCCAGGAATGTATTCAACTCCCACCTCCGGGAGAGCTTTGACCAGATTCCGGGGGATGTTGGAGACATAGGGTCCGAGTGGACCATGTTCTACGCATCTATTGTCGATGCTGCTGCCCGTAGCTGCGGCCGTAAGGTCTGCGGTGCTTGTCGCGGCAGCAATCCCAGAACCCGGTGGTGGACACCGGCAGTAAGGGATGCTGTCAAGCTGAAGAAGGAGTCCTATCGCCTGTGGTTGGCTTGTGGGACTCCTGAGGCGGCTGACGGGTACTGTGAGGCCAAGCGTGCTGCGGCCCAAGCTGTGGGAGAGGCAAAAACTCGGCCCTGGGAGGAGTTCGGTGAGGCCATGGAGAAGGACTACCGGTCGGCCTCGAAGCGATTCTGGCAAACCGTCCGGCGCCTCAGGAGGGGGAAGCAGTGCTTCGCCAACACTGTTTATGGTGGGGGTGGGAGGCTGCTGACCTCGGCTGGGGCCATTATCGGGCGGTGGAAGGAGTACTTCGAGGATCTCCTCAATCCTGCCATCACGCATTCCCTGGTGGAAACAGAGGCTGGGGACTCGGGGTTGGACTCTTTCATCACCCAGGCTGAAGTCACCGAGGTGGTTAAAAAGCTCCGCGGTGGCAAGGCTTCGGGGGTGGATGAGATCCGCCCTGAGTACCTCAAATCTCTGGATGTTGTGGGGCTGTCATGGTTGAAACGCCTCTTCAACATTGCATGGCGGTCGGGGACAGTGCCTCTGGACTGGCAGACCGGGGTGGTGGTCCCACTTCATAAGAAGGGTGACCGGAGGGTGTGTTCCAACTACAGGGGGATCACACTCCTCAGCCTCCCTGGTAAGGCCTACGCCAGGGTATTGGAGAGGAGAGTCTGGCCGATAGTTGAACCTCGGCTTCAGGAGGAGCAGTGTGGTTTTCGTCCCGGCCGTGGAACACTGGACCAGCTCTATACCCTCTACAGGGTACTCGAGGGCTCATGGGAGTTTGCCCAACCGGTTCACATGTGTTTTGTGGACCTGGAGAAGGCATTCGACTGTGTCCCTCGTGATGCCTTGTGGGGGGTGCTCCAGGAGTATGGAATCGGGGGCCCTTTATTAGGGGCCATTCGGTCCCTGTACGAGCGGAGCAGGAGTTTGGTCCGCATTGCCGGCACTAAGTCGGATCTGTTCCCGGTGCATGTTGGACTCCGGCAGGGCTGCCCTTTGTCACCGGTCCTGTTCATAATTTTTATGGACAGGATTTCTAGCCACAGCCAAGGGCCGGAGGGTGTCTGGTTTGGGGACCAGTGGATTTCGTCTCTTCTTTTTGCAGATGACGTGGTCCTGCTGGCCCCCTCTAGCCAAGACCTACAGCATGCGCTGGGGCGGTTCGCAGCCGAGTGTGAAGCTGCTGGGATGAAGATCAGCTCCTCCAAGTCAGAGGCCATGGTACTCAACCGGAAAAGGGTGGCTTGTCCTCTTCAGGTTGGAGGGGAGTTCCTGCCTCAAGTGGAGGAGTTCAAGTATCTCGGGGTCTTGTTCACGAGTGAGGGAAGAATGGAGCGGGAGATCGACAGACGGATCGGTACGTTGTGGTGAAGAGAGAGCTGAGCCGAAAAGCGAAGCTCTCAATTTACCGGTCGGTCTACGTTCCTACCCTCACCTATGACCATGAACTTTGGGTCATGACCGAAAGAACGAGATCCCGGATACAAGCGGCTAAAATGAGCTTCCTCCGTAGGGTGGCCGGGCACTCCCTTAGAGATAGGGTGAGGAGCTCAGCCATTCGGGAGGGGCTCGGAGTAGAGCCGCTGCTCCTCCACATCGAGAGGGGCCAGTTGAGGTGGCTCGGGCATCTATACCAGATCCCTCCTGGACGCCTTCCTCGGGAGGTGTTCCAGGCACGTCCCACCGGGAGGAGGCCCAGGGGACCGCCCAGGATACGCTGGAGGGACTATGTCTCTCGGCTGGCCTGGGAACGCCTTGGGCTCCCCCCGGAGGAGCTGGAGGAGGTGTCTGGGGAGAGGGACGTCTGGGCGTCTCTGCTGAGTCTGCTGTCCCCGCGACCCGGTTCTGGATAAGCGGAAGACGACGAGTACGAGTACGAGTACAAGTACGAGTTTATAAACAGGCTGCAAAAACAATGACTCATAAATTAGAGATAATTCAGAATCAAGCGCTGAGATTATGCTGTGGGGCTATGAGAACTTCTCCAAATTTGGCTGTACAGGTGGAAATGGGAGAGCTCCCTTTGCATCTAAGATATAAACAAGCTATGATGAATTATTGGGCAAATTTGCAAGGACATAAGGCAGAAAGACATCCAACAGTTAAAACTTTACAGCCGTGCTGGGAAAGTGGAAAGGCAAAAGTAGACTGTTTTGCTTTGGCAGCAAACAAATGTGGTAAGGAAATGGGATTACAAGGGAAGAGATATAGCACAGCTGTGCCCTATTCAGTTACACCTTATTGGTTGTTTCCTAGTGTTAATGTTGATCTAGATATCTATAAAGAAATGCAGATTTATAAGGATAAGAGGAATTTGATAGATGTAGTACATCATATAATTGAGAACACATACAGATACAGATGGTTCTAAGGATTCAGATTCAGGTAAAACAGGATTTGCATATTTTATTCCTGAGTTAAACATATCATTGACACAAAGAACATCAGATCATTTAGCTGTCTTTACAGTTGAAATGACTGCAATTCTGATGGCGTTACAATGGGTAGAACAAAACAGAATAGAAAGAGTTCTTATCTGCTCAGATTCACTGTCCTCCTTGATGTCAATTATGGGTTTCTCATCCAAAAGCCATATAGATTTAGTATATGAAATTGATAAAATTTTATTTAGACTTGTACAATTTCATTTAATAGTTAAGTTCATATGGATTCCTGCTCATAAAGAAATAGAAGGTAATGAAGTTGCAGATCGTTTAGCCAAGCAGTCTTTAAGTCAAGATAGAGTTATGGAAATTGCATATAGTAAATCTGAAATAAAATCTGTTATTAAGAACAAAGTAAAATCAGAATGGCAGCGGCTTTGGGAGGAGGGAACAAAAGGGCGACATCTATTTCAAATCCAAAAATTGGTAGGTAAAATGGAAGTAATTAAATAAAACACTACATATGTTGGGTAAACATCCAGCAGGCAGATGTGATTGTGGAATGGATTTGGAAACAGTAGAGCATGTTGTAATGCAGTGTGAAAAATATAGGGTGAACAGAGAAAAATTAAAGCAAGAGTATGGTGTGGAAGCATTAAAAGTGAATACAGTACTAGCTAAACATGAAATGATAAATAGAGTATTTATAAGATTTTTAAGACAAACAGGATTATATGCGAGAATATAAAATAGCTCAGTTAGATGCTCTGGCCCACACTCCAGCACAGTAGATGCCGATAATGCATCTAAACGTTTGATGCCACCCGCCAAAAAATCTCAAAAAGAAGAAAAAGTTCTTACTGGCCCATCATGTTGTACCCATGGCTGTCGTCCCAACAGAACCATCCTTTGCTGTGATTACAGCTGCAACTGCTTAGGTGTGTTTTTCTTCCAGCTTTGTACAACTCGAGACTGAAATGTTACCCTATTTCTCTGAATAAAATAGTTGAATATCAGATTGAAAGTCAGACTGGATGGGGAGTGTCTGTGAGCATTGATTTTCAACTCAACAGATTCTCAACTAGATTCAGGTCTGGGTTTTGACTGGACCAATGTGAATTTTACCTGATCTAAACCATTTTATTGAATATCTGGTTGCAGGTTTAGTGTTGTTGCCCTGTTAGTCTCATGATTCGCACCTGTTTTTGATTCTGTTGATTGCACTCACCTGTTTTTTCATGGAGTTCTGTTCACCTCTGTGTATTTAAGTTCCTGTTTTCTGTTCCTACATGGTATGGATGTCAGATGTCACTGATGTTGACATTGCTGTTGCAATCCCTGGATTCCTGTGCTTCCTTCCATGCCCTGTGAGTTTACATTAAAATATATTCAACCACTATATGCCTGCTGATGTCCTATTGCCACTTTGGTCCTCCAAGAACTTAAAACATGACAGTCCAAACCAGTCTCAAGTCCGTTGGAACTTCTAACTGCTTATTTTCCCTGGCTTGTCCTGTATTTAGTTCTAGCCACAGTCCCATCTAATCTGACTAGTTTACCTGTCCCTGCTGAAGAAAAGCACTCCATAGCATGATGCTACCACCACCAAGTTTCAACATCAGGATGGTGTGTTTAGACTAATATTCACTGATTATGTTTTTCACCAAACATAACACTTTGCATGTAGACCAAGAGGTTCTGCAACCATGACTTGGAATGGCTTTCTGTCAGCAATAACTTTCTTCTTGCAGGGATACTAGTTGCTTAGTACTGCTGTGAATCTCTGTGAATCTCTCCACTTTTCAAACCTAGCATTTGTAAAAAAATAAAAAAACATGTATCATTTTCCTTCCCCTTCATCACTATGCACTACATGGATAAAATACATAAAGCTTTTGGGTTGCAACATATCAAACGTCCAACGATCCATCGTCTGTACCGTCTTATCCCTGCAGGGTCCTGCAGCTCGCTGGTGCCTATCTCCAGCAGTCATAGGGCGAGAGGCAGGGTACATCCTAATAAACGTTGAAAAGTTCAAATGGTCTGTATATTTTTGCAAGGCACTGTGTACAGTTGTTGTGGCCAAATATTTAACTGCAGATTGTTAACAGCATTGTTCACCCTTTATTTGAATATGATAACAGTAAAAAACATTTTGTGAAGAAAAAAAAAAAGTTTTTTTTTGCACGACATCATTTTTACATATTGATGATGGTCACTGGATTTCTGCTGCCATGCCTAGATCAGGCGAGTCCTCAAAGTGGACCTTGTAGTCTCCCTCTTGCTCCTCAAATACAATGACCTAATTTATTTAAAGAGAAAAATGAGACACATAAAAATCAGTTCTGGGATATTTTTCCCACTTAATAAATGTACTTCAATTAAAGGTTGGATGGTTTTATTTTTAACTAAGATTTTGTTACTGCAGTAAAAGACTGTATATCAGCTTTACCTGGTTTATTCCACTGTTGAGAAAGGGTCCAGGAAGGTAGAGGGCCTGCTGTGGACCAATTGACCAGTAGCGACCAAGATTCAGACCATTTATGAACACAACGCCTTTATCCCAGCCCTTAAACATTTGCATGCATTTGCTTTAGCACTCAGAACAACACATGAAAAGACACACAGATCAGTGAGCAGTAGTTGGCTTTGCAGCATCATTCACACAAATCAAACACAAATAAAATTCTACTAATGAGCCTTCTTTCATTCAGCCTTTCTGTGTCATATGAATAAATGTCTCTTTTTACTTACTGGCAGCTTGACAAATGTGTCACTTGGATAGCTGTATGCAAACAGCCTCCCCAGGAAAAATCCAGGAAAACTTGGATTTTCTGGGAGACTTTTCCAAGGTGCCTGAAAAAGACTGAAATAGTTTCCTTTAAATAGTTTTAAACACAGCTGAAAGCGGTATGCAGGTTGTTGGGTTTATTAAAGGACACAAACCTGTCGATAAAGCTGGGTGTCATATCCAGACTGTATATTGTAAAATCTCGCAAGGGAATTTGGTTTAATAAAATGTCTCCTACTAGACCTGCAAGAGCACAAATCAAAGCACTCATCAACTACCGTCCGAGAGTGGGAGTAATTTCATAGCAGGCAAATCAATGAACTGCAGGCATTTCTGCCAATCACCTTTGTGTTGCTTGTCAAGGTCCCTTCCACGGTGAACTCGTCCACAGTTTTCCACTAGGAAGCTCAAAGTACGCTTTTCCTGTAGGGATCAAAAGCTTTAAAGTTTACACTCAAACAGAAACAACTTCAGGTTCCAATGCAGCCAATAAACTCAGTGCTTTCCTTGTTCATACCTTACCATCAGGAACAGCCAGCTCGAGGTTCTGATGCTTGAAAAGGCCAATATATCTTCTGTCTACAAACACCTGCAGGAAAAAAAAAAGATTTTTTTAAATTAAATTCTAAAACACAGACATATTCTAGTTCCCTTAAAAGAAAAGTGGTTCCCCTCCATTACTGCATCACATTTTTGGTGATATTCATGCAATATAGATAACTTCAGAATAATCAAAGCCAAAACCACAAAAGAAACTACTGACAGAACTAA
This sequence comes from Crenichthys baileyi, assembly GCA_036173005.1. Lineage (NCBI taxonomy): Eukaryota > Metazoa > Chordata > Actinopteri > Cyprinodontiformes > Goodeidae > Crenichthys > Crenichthys baileyi. The sequence continues at coordinate 1,126,611 of JAHHUM010002029.1, read as the reverse complement.
TTCAGAGCAAAGTAATATACGATATTTTGGAAACGAAATAAATAAAATCAATGATCTATTTTGCAAACAACAGCCAGAGACAGGGGAAATGAGCTGATCTTGTAAAGCTAACTTCCAGACATCAGTGCCTGCTGTGTGTCACTTCTTCATTTGTGAGCTTAGAGAACAACCTTCCCACTCCAGTATATGAAGAGTTTTCACACCACTGGTTCTAAAGAGCTAATGTTATGATCTCCTTCTTTTTCCTGATGATATACCACTCCTTTGTGCAGAAAACACACAGATCAACATCAATTTGTGACTCGCTTATTGAAAAATGTTCCTCTTGGAGGATGTTCTATTTATTGCTGTGTTTTCAGAGTTGTTAGTAAACTCATAAGGATGCTTTACTGTTAGCATGGCATAGGCCTCATATTCTTGTCACACCAACATTCTCGAAAAGTCTCTGCATGGATGCTAAGCCAGCTTAATATGCATGCAGATGCACTAACACCTACATGCTGCTGTGGTGGCAGTGATTTGTGCAGGCTTTTCTTTGGAGGAAAATAAAATCTATACGTCTTCCCTCACTCTAAACCTGACTTTGCTGCCTTCAACTTAATTTTATATGCAAGGATATTAACTAAAAGCTAAAGCTCTAACCCTTTATTTTGTGTCATGGATGGGAAATTGTGCAAAGACTTTCAGAGAGTCCAAATTTAAATGTTTTTTTTGCTGATAAAAGCATTAAAATATGTGAATGAGAGCAGCTGTTTTGGGAATTCAGCCATTATGTTAATGTGAGCAAAGACAACAGAAAAGAACAAGCAATGGCATAATCCATATGCAAATTTGTGAATGATTTCATGACCTTTATATATTATAAACCTTATTTCAGACGAAGTATAATAAATGAACGGGAACTTGTTCCAAGTGGAGCTGTCAACTTAGCTCAAAATATTTAGGTGATAAACTAAGAACATGAATCAATTCATTTTAACCTGGCTGAACTGAATTTAGAACTAGACTTTTACAAAAATTTATCATTCTTCACAGGCCACATTTTTTTGCAAACCAGCAACCTGACTTCACTGAACATAACAATAGAAGGATAAATAATTCATTTGAGATATTACTTGTTTACTAATCTAGAATATGGCTTATTCTCTTTTTAACTTACTCTTCAGTAGCCTAAACTTTAGTCATTAGTCAATTTAAATCATTTTTGCGTTGAAATCTCACTATGCTGGGTCAAACCCATAAGCCTTTTCTGTTGTGTTAATTAAACACAAGCCTGGATTGATCCATATTTGACCCTGGAGTGGGTCAGCCAAATATCCCCAATCGGATTGTTTTTCACTCAGCTAAAAAGTAAAAAGCAACACAACCACCAAAGAGTTTCCAATCTGAGATCATACCTTCATTTGCACTAACAATGACTCTTAACTAATGACTCACCAGGGCACGATCTCGAACATTGTCACCTGACTGTAATAACCCCCCACTACTGATGGTGGTCTCATATAGTGTGTAGCCGTATGACTGGCCGTTGGCATTGTTTGCAGGTAGATTCTCCATATTTATTGGCTTGGATGACTTGAAAGGCTGCAGAAGAAACGTAAAACAATGATCTGACTGGGAAGCAAACTCCTTTCATAATAATCATTTACCTATCATTGTATGTGAAACTCACTCCCTCAGCAAAGCTTAAAGCATCCCATAATGACAGGTGCTGGTACATAATGGCAGGTTCGTAGGCCTCCCTGTAACGCAAGGTTGGCATGTCTGGGAGGCTGTCTCCTCTTGCTAAACAAAGATAAAAAAAAACAATTAGGCAACAACGTCCGTCGGTAATAGGACCTTGCAAAAGTCATGATACCCCTTGAACTTTCACTCATTTTGTCCCATTAAAACCTCAAACCTCAATGTATTTTATTGGGATTTTAGGTTTACCTGAGTCCAATTGAGAATATTTGACAAAACCTGAAAACTGATGTTAACAGAAGCTTTCTGTCCAGTCTGATGGCAGCTGAGCTATTTGCTCGATGTTTAAAGCTGTTAGAGACAAACCCAAAAGATTAGCAACTGTAGTTGTTGTGAAAAGTGGCTTAGATTTAACATTATCACACATGTATTATTTTTCTTACCATTTCACAATTTTGCTGTACTTTATTCTGGTTTGTTACATAGAATACTAATAAAATAAACTCAAGATTGTGGTTGTACTGTAACAAAATAGGAAAAAGATCAAGGAATGTGAATATTTTTGCACAGCACTGTAACGGTACTGTATGCTCATGGTTAACTTACTGTTGTATCGAGAAAATAAATCCCTTAGAAGATGGTACTTTGCTGTGTATTCACCAGCTTCAGATAATGGAGCATCATAATCTGAAACGCATCAGAGGATACGTTAACTGTCCTCTACCGCCACCTGCTGGCTCTTACATCCTCAACACTGGATCCTCCAGATTTTTAGACGTCAGTGCTTAATCATTCAAGCAAAATCAGTGCAGATTTGCATGAAAGGGTTAGGATGTTTTGTTTATGCCAGAGCTTACCCACCATAACTGGAGACCAAAGCTCTGTAGGAAGGATCAGAGACTGCTCCGGTCATGAAGCCAAAACTGGATCCTCCGTGGAACATGTACAGGTTGACAGACATGCCTCTTCTCAGAATCTTCCTCACAGTGGAAACCATATCTACAAAAAAAAAATCTACATTTTCACAAAGTGTCTTCTTAAGTAAACAGATATAGTAGTATAAGATCAACCCTCCAATGGGTCATTTTACTACTTTTTACTTTTTACAGAAGCAACATGTCAGAAGTCAGAAGCAACATGCTGGTATAATTATCTGCCTATGGAATGACGTTTTAGTTTATCTTACTTTGATTGTGACTTAGACAACTTTATTATACTAAATGAGAAATGAATTTGCCTTCCAGTCCATATATTCACATCCAACAAGCATCCACTAACCAAAATCATTAATTAATCGAACAAAAAAGTGTAATTACAACAAAAGATAAAAACACACAACAAACATCAATTTAAACTTCTAATTAAAAATTAAACATAGTTAAACTGCATCATTCACAAAATCAAACAGTTTCAATGCATATATTTTTTTCATTTTTTATTTGATTTTGGGGGGGGGTTACATTTTCATGACATAACATGAATTGTGTCATGTTTTGACAGGTGGTTTGAGAACCCCTGCCTCTCCTAATTGCAGGAGATGCAATGACTGTGGCCAAAATAAAGGGTTTGGGTGGGTGTTTTAATAGTGCAGAATAGGGCATTGGGGTTTTAAGGAGGAGACTCTAGAGAATAACTGCATTGTAACAAAAGTGGACAATGGATGTACAAAACAAAGCCACTAAACTCCATGTTTGAGAAAAGGCAGTAAACCAGAGAGGTTACAGTTTATTCAAGAAGCCCCCACTAACATAGTGGAGATGAATTACCTTCTGGAGGCAGAACATGGTGAAGGTCCCCCCATGCATCATACCAGCCAGTCCAGTATTCCATCACCATGGACGGGCTGCTGGGCTGAAAACCATTACAAGAAACATCTGAGCTAACACAGCTTACGTCCTGAATTTCAATAACAAACAGGGAACTGGAGTGAAAAGGAAAGATTAGAGACCTGGACGGCATTCAGCTCCTGGATGTTTCTCTGATTCAACTTCTGTAGCTTTACTGACTGGATAACTGTAAGACAACAGAAACCAAATGAACCTTTAAAGTGTTTCTGTATGTTTAGGTGTATACACTAACGTACCTCCATCAACACTCCCCGACTTCAATATGTTGGTGTTATGTGACGTGAGCAAGAGCTCACTGATTCCTCTGGACTGTAAAGCCTTTCAACATAAAAAACAGAATAAGAGGTAATACACATCAGAATGATCTGTTGCTGGGAAAATATATTCCTATATATAGGATTTTGGAGAAACAGTTTTAATATAAGCCAATAATCTTACCTCTTTAATGAATAACATGTAGCCTTGGTCCTTTGCAAAGGATTCATATTCATTTTCAACCTGCACTGCAATGATGGGACCTCCTTTCTTGAACTAGAATACACAATATTTTATTTTAGGCTGGAGAAACCAATTAAAGCTAGATAAACGTATTTCCAGTTTACTGATGAAAAATTACCTGTAGTGGAACCACTTTTGGTATAAGTTTGTCAAAGTAAGTGTTGACAGCCTGAGTGAAGCCAGGGTGAGTTGTCCTGACTCTCATACTACCATCTCTGAGGAGCCAGCTGCACAAAAAACAATCTGCCAACATCTGATTTATGCTACTGCATATCTGCCTTGTGTTTCAATGTTTAATGAAGACACGCAGTTTGAATTAAATTATACTCCCAAATATTAAAATTTGTTGTTTTGACTACTTGAGCCACATTCACTCAGTCACACTCACACATTCATGAATTGATATGCAGATTAGTAGGTAACCTGGAGTTAAGTGACTTGGTCAGGGACACATCGACATGTGCCAGGAGGAAGCTGGAATCGAACCTACAACTTTCAGATTGCGAGACAGATTCAGATTCACCCTGCACCATGCAGACACTCTGTCTTTGGTGATGAAGATTATCTCACCTTCTGAGTGGCTCCAACTAATGGCAGCCTTATCTACTCTCTGATTACTTTAGCTAATAATTTTGTGCACTCTTTGAACATTGAGCTTTCATCCCCTGATGATAAGAAAGTAAAATGTAAAATGATTTGGTGACATTACAAAAGTAACATACCCAATCCTGATGCAGTAGAATGTTGAGGCTTCTAAACCCTTCATCTCAATACACACACATTATACAAAACAGTGGACAATCAAAAGTGACACACACATTTCATGAACTTGGCAGGTCTTGATGCACCACAAAAGGCACTTAATTTCCTCAGATTTAGACCTACACAAAGCACACCAACATATGTGACAAAACATGAAACAATGTGACTGCACCTTACGATTTTACCAAAGCTTCAAAAAGAAGAAAAAACTGAATCACTCTGACATACTAAAACAAATCTTCAAAAACGGTGTCTTCCTTCATGCTCTTAAGAGGTTGCATGTAAACATCAGTGTTACCTTGGCAGTCCTCCCAGGTCTATGTCAGCAGAAATGTAGGGCCCAGGACATAAAATTACCCACAACCCCAGCTCGCCTGCCAGAGATATGTACGCTCTACGAATCAGAGAAAGAACACAAAGTTAGGACTCATACTAAGATCTAAAAATATTATAAAAAAGGGCTGTAACGAGTGCCTGGCAACAACAGTAGCAGACAGTGTTGTCACATCCCTCTTCACTGTGTGGGTAAATGCTTTAATAAGTTGCTGCTGTTGTGGAGATTAGACTGTTGTCAGGTGGGGCTCCCACTCTCATTCCTCCCTTGGGTTCAAGGGGTTAGATGATGGGAAGGAGAAGGAGAGTATTCCTAAAAAGCCTTTAAAACAGATAATATGCAGAAATCTTGTTTTGGACCCTTGTAATGATTAAATTATTAGATCTACCCAGCAACATCCATGCTGTAAAATTACTCCTAGATGTTCTATAGTCAATGCAAGCAAACCAACATTCTCCTTACTCTAAATCAAGCTGTGTGTGGAAGTTGAACGCGCCCTTCTCTGGCTGGTGCAGACTCCATGGAACACATCTGTGAGGATGCTTTAAATTAACATTCAGCTAATGGTAAGGGTTTTGTGACACAAAACAATCATAGTGCAAGTAATATTCCTACGTAGTGAGGGTGTTGATGCCACAGGCCTTCATCTTCATCAGCCGGTCTCTCCAGTACGCCCTGGGCACACGAAAATAGTGAACAGATCCCCCAAGGATACGGAAGGGCTCCCCCTCCAGGGTGAACTGGGACGAGTTGGCGCTCAGGCCCACCTTTCTGCTCCTTTTCCAGCCCAGTAGTGGCATGCTGGAAAATAAGCTGCACATAGTTTCTGTCACAATCAGGTTATGCGACACATGGGCTGTTGTTCTTGAACTGAGCACATGACATGCTCTGTAGGAATTTGCAGATGGAAGTATATAACAGATGGAAGTATATAACAAAACAGCAGAAACACATTGTGTGTAAAGAGTCAAAACAGACTTCGACATATTCATATGAACATATTTAGATTTTTTGTATTTTTCTAAATCATCAATACTGGTTTTGTTAAATATATTATTTTCTTTTTTTCCTTGTATTAAAGTTAAACATATGAGTGGAAGAGTGATGTTACAATAAAATGTAAGATGGAAATTTACATAAACCTGTAACAAATACTAGAGAGCCAAAAATAGTTTAATAGCAGCACAACCTGACAAATAAAGAATAGACAACACTTACCCTAGACACTTATAGATGATGAGACAAACAATGCACAAGCAAATGAGTGCGTATTTCCGTTTGTGCATATTTCTTATCCTTAGAACTGCCATGGGTAGGCTGTTAGATCCCTTACTCTAAAATAGGAAGCAGTAGGACTGAGCTGAAAGCAGCATCTGAGTGCAGATGAACTCATGGTGCTTGCCTGAAACACGTACCGCCTAGTGGGAGTGTCTCTCCAGCCGAGGAACTCACCTTAGTAACAGGACTGCCATATGTGCATTTTTATACGTGCTTTACAGCATGTTAAAAATGGGTCTAAATACTACCTTTTCTGTATGACCTAATTAGTAATCTTCATATAGTTTTGCTTTAAGGCAAAAATGTTCATATCAGGTTGGATTATTGCTTTAATATATCATATAAATATAATACTAATACAATGATACATTGTTATAGTTAAATATTTCAAATATATGCTAAAATAAGAATGAATAACACTGTATAGGGCAAGAAAATACACTGTATTTTCTTCTAGTCTTAATGTAATATACTCTCAAATAAATATATGATTAAAGCCATTGAGGTAAAAAATTATTCATCTATGATAGGGGATTACCTTACAAGGTGCGGCCTCAATAACATTTCCCAACACAGCTTTTCCCATGTAAGATCCTGCTTAATCAGTTTAGGTATATGTTCCAAACCAATGCCACATGTTGATGAGGACAATCCAGCAGACATTGTGTAGCTGCACTTCGCACAAATGACTTATGAAGATAACAAACAGGATAGGTCTCAGTCCTACAACCCATCCTATTTATTATCTTCATCAGTGTATATATAAAGAGCAATAATATTTACAGGAATAAATGTATGTTTTTGTGCTTCTGAATAAAAGGTACATAATGGTCTAAACATCTGTTTTTAAATGTGTTTCTTTTGTATTTGGATGCATAAAACACTGAGAAATGCGTATCAACTTGTATTGCTAGCTGTAGTTAGCTGGGTCAGCGGGCAGAATCCTTTCAAATGAGGAGCTCTGTGTGTGATGTGTTCCATTTGACTTGGAAATTTGAAGTGTAAGAATGATGTCACACCCGTGTTTAGTGATTTTTAGATGCCAATCAGAAAACCAGAAAACCAATTGTTTTGGTCCTTATTACTATTAGGGATGCAAAATTAGAACAATGCATTTCTGTGCAATATATTTGTTTAAACAGTACAGCACATGCTGACAATCAGACATTGTACAATGTGCACCACAGGTTTAATGAGATACAATCCATGAAAAGTGCTTATAAATAGTTAAGGTCAGTACATTTCACTAGGTTTTATATTTGCAGTAGCCTTTCAGGTTACTGAACTAAAGGCTGCTTCCTGGAAGGTCAGAATCTGGAGCGAAGTTGGAGGGGTGGCTGCATCTGTGTTTTTGGAGCGGCTGAGGTTCAGTGTGAAGAGTGGTCGACTTGCAATCAGAATATTGTGGATCTGTGTGAATGTGGCTCCAGTGTAAAGCCATCTGAGTGTCTGGCAAGACTAGAGAAGCTCAGTTCCTTTATCACTATATAGTTTTAAAAACTGTGCATTGCGTTAAAACTGTGCTCACAGTCTGAAGGATCACGCCACCTTCTGCTCAAGACATGAAGTAGACCTTCTGATGCAACTTCCAGCCAGACACTGGCGCTCTTCAGCCGCTCATTATCCCATGTACTAGCTTTGCGCAGCTTCTCTGCTCCTGTTGGGATACACTGAAGGCCTATCTATTTTAACCATTGCTCACTAGGCATACAATGACCCTGGCAAGGTAGGTAAAAAAAAAAAAAACAAAGCTCACCGGAAGAGAACTGCAGCAAATAGGCACCTTAAGGTCACCAAGTCTCTATAACAACCATCAGAAACTATCTATATTTCACTATCTACACTGGAAAGCATGGTAGAAAAAAATTTCTTTCCTACCATTACCAACAAAAACGTGTGAGATTTGCCAAACTCTACTGGGATTTTAACTTGAACCATGTCCTTTGATCAGATGAGACTAATTCACCTTTATGACAAACAATCAAGAAGGGATTCCCCTGGGTCCTGCCCACTGTTAAGTATGGTGGAGGATCCATGATGCTGTTGGTCTGATATGTCTCCAAAGGCCATGGAAACATTGTTAGAGTCTCTTATAAATACCAGGTGAACATATTCAATTCAGTTCAGTTTTATTTATAAAGCCAATTCACAACACATGTCGTCTCAAGGCACTTCACAAAGATAATTCAATCGAATCATACAGATTTCAAGTTGGGCACATACATTCCAATTAATCCTAACTATCAAACAGTGCAGTCAGATTCAGTTTATTATTCAAATTGGTTAAAACGTTTTCTATCTAAGGAAACCCAGCAGATTGCATCGAGTCAGTGACTTGCAGCATTCACTCCTCCTGGATGAGCATGTAGCAACAGTGGACAGTCGCTTGCATTGACTTTGCAGCAATCCCTCATACTGAGCATGCATGAAACGACAGTGGAGAGAAAAACTCCCTTTTAATAGGAAGAAACCTCCAGCAGAACCAGGCTCAATGTGAGGGGCCATCTGCCACGACCAACTGGGGGTTTGAGAGAACAGAGCAGAGACACAAAGAGAACACAGAAGCACTGATCCAGTAGTACTTTCTATAGGAAAGAAAAGTGAAACATTAATGGTTATAGCTCCTTTAGAGGCTTCATCTAGGAGATAAAGACAGCAAAGTAGATGAACTCTGAGCCAGTTTTTAAGTCTAGAGTATGAAAGAGAGCACATACAGTCACAGTAGAAGCTCAGCCAGTAGCTATGTCTAGGAGAGACAGGGTTAAACACTGAAAGACAGGGCAAAGTGTATCATCTGTATAAGATGAGCATTAAGTTGTTGGCAGCAGCAGCTCAGCTGATGTTCCCCTCCAGGAAGGTGCCACAGCTAAACACAGAGCCAGGTCAGATGTAGCTTCTAGAAGGAGAAAAAAGAGAGGGAGAACATTGAGTTAAAAGCTGACATAACAGCAACTAATGCAAAATTGGAGAGTAGTATGAGAATGTAGCATAGAGAGTGAAAGTGGTCATTATGTCATCCAGCAGTCTAAGCCTATAGCAGCATAACTACAGAGATAGCTCAGGATAACCTGAACCACTCTAACTATAAGCTTTATCAAAAAGGAAAGTTTTAAGCCTAGCCTTAAAAGTAGACAGGGTGTCTGTCTCACGGACTAAAACTGGGAGCTGGTTCCACAGGAAAAGAGCCTGATAACTAAAGGATCGGCCTCCCATTCTACTTCTAGAGACTCTAGGAACCACCAGTAAACCTGCAGTCTGGGAATGAAATGCTCTGTTTATGTGACAAGGACAATTTTAAATGCTATTCTGGATTTAACAAGGAGCCAATAAAGGGAAGCTAAAATAGGAGAAATATGATCTCTCTTTTTAATTTTCATCAGAGCTCTTGCTGCAGCGTTTTGGATCAGCTGAAGGCTTTTAACTGCATCCTGATAGTAAAGAATTACAATAGTTCAGCCTTGAAGTAACAAATGCATGGACTAGTTTTTCAGTGTCACTTCTGGACAGGATGTTTCTAATTTTGTCAGTGTTCCAGAGGTGAAAGAAGGAAATCCTAGAAACCTGTTTAATATGGGATTTCAATGACATGCTCTGATCAAAAATAACACCAAGATTTTTTACTTTATTTCCGGAGGTAAATTTAATGCCGTAAACATTAATTGATTGCCTAAGCAGTTTCTTTTCCAAAGACAACAACTTCCGTCTTGTCTGAATGTAGAAGCAGAAAATTTAAAGTCATCCAAGTTTTTATGCCTTCAAGACATGTTTTTAGTCTATCTCACTGGTTGGGCTCATCTGGATTTAGTCAATATCTCCTATCTCCTCATGCTGTTTCTGGAGGAAGTACACATTATGTGATCATCCAAACCAGTTCCAGGTTGGTAGGCAAACTGCAATGGGTCCCAACAATTGGTGACAATGGTTGTTGACCAGCCTGTACTGGGTCTACATCAGATGTGAGGTCAGTGCTACTGGCCTATAGCTGCTAAGGTCCTTCAGATGTGTGTTATTGGGCACTGGTACCACAAAGTAGGTCTTCCAGATCTGTGGTACTGTTGGTGGACTCTATCAGAAAACCAAATTGTGACTCTTTCAGCAGGATAATAACCCAAACATATGACCAAATAAAAACAGAAATGGTTCACCGGACACAAACTCAAATGTCTTTCATGACCTTCTCAGTCCCTAGACCTAAACGCTATAGAAAATCAGTAGAGGGAGCTGAAGAGAAGACAGCATGAGAGAGGACCCAGGACTCAGGATGTTCTGTGCTGTCCTTTTGGAAAAAGGGCATTGTACCACATGCTGATAGCAGAGGTGTGAATAATTATGACAGTGATGATTTGTTTCATATGGCTTTACATGGTTAGGTTTTGAAGCAAAATTCTAGGTTTAGAAGCAAAATTTTCCAGTTTAATAAAATGTTTGTTGTTTACCTTGATATCAAATTCACGTCACACAGTACATTACAAAGAATATGTTCCAGATTGTGTGTCTTTACCTTTCTCATCATTAACTTTTTATCTCTGACTGCTCTAGTTTTGCCCAAAAACATGTTATCCATTACATTTTTTGTAGTAACTTTTTGAACATTATTCATACCCCTGTCAGATTTAGGTATATATTGTCAGAGGTCTGGGAGTTGTTGCTCACCTGTTTGCCTGCTGCTAACCATTTCACACAACTAGATGGCACCAGATGCACGGTAGGAGCTGAGCCAACAGGTGTTCTCCATCAGCCTCATCAGGAGAGGAGCATAAGAACCTCAAGCTGCCAACACTCCCGTGCCTGAGTGTTAACCTGCAGTGATAACTCTAGCTGGCCAAAACAAATCTCTTTTCCCGTGTCCTCCTTCCCAGGTTACCTCCTATCCCGAGCATCAGTATCCAGTCTGCTTATGCAGAGAACCCTGACCCGCTCTTTTAAGAGGATTTCACGGATCACGTTCCCAGTTGGGTTCCAAGGCTCCTCAGGCTCACCTGTGAACGAACCTAGCTCACCCTCACTGTGCTCGCTCTCCAAGAAAACCCACCTGGTGCCATCATCTTCTCAAGAGCAAGTAAGATAGGATTACCTGGACCAACTCACTTAACTGACACACTCCTGGAGTTTTCATCCTTCTTCCTCCCTTGGCGGATCTTCCCGTCTCCATCTGTAAGCAAAATATCAAGATCAACAACTCTCTATCTTACCAGTCATTTACCCCTTCTTCATACAGCAGCGAGTTCCTGGTTCCAGTATTTGAACACTTCTTAAACTTCTTAAACCTTTTTTGTTTCCTGAGTGTATTTCTGCATGTGGGTCAAAGCAGCTAGAAAAACAATGACAATTATAGTAATCGATTTATTATATTGTAGTAATATTTTATTTATACCAACATGTTGCCTTTGACTTGAAGTCAAAATAAATTTCGGAGTGGCCCAGCCAGAGTCCTGATTTCAATCTGATAGAGAGGGAGCCAAAGATTAGGGTAATGGAATGGCAGCCTTCCAACTTCAAACACTGAGCTCCTCACCAAAGATAAATATTCAAAATAGCAGTGGAAACATCCAAAATTCTTGACTGCTGTTTTGACAAACATTTCCAATATAAATTTAAAACATGCCATTTTTTTTAATATTTTTTAAATAAAAACAGATCTGTTATTTTAAATAGTGATCCTTCTTTTATGTTTTATTAAAACATTGTCCCAGAAACAAACTCCTTGGTTGAATCAAAACTGTTATAAATCAAAATCTGCCAGGGGTATGAAAAATTTTGGGCTGAACTTAATTTTTCAGCATGAGAAAGCCAAATGTTAAGATAACGGTCATACTACTTTAACATCTGAAAATTATATTCATTATTTCAAACTTTCAAAAGGTTTTAATTTTTTATGATAGCATAAACACTAAAAAAAAAAAAGAATCACATTATCAACACTCAAGTAGCAAAATGTTGGACCAGATTCTCACCACTATAAAGACAAAGTCAGCCTCACACTTTTTGCAGAACAATACACAGTGATTTGCGAAACACTAAACACACTTGTATACGTTACAGAAGTATATCATATCTCTTCCTTGCAATTCCAAAGCACTGACCGACAAATCACCACACCCATGAGCCAGTTGATTAAACACACAGATGTGCTAACACATGATTGCTTTATTGTAGACACACCAATCAGGTTTGAGCACTACAAAAATGCAGCAGGTGAGTTCACCTGACCAAATAACGCTGCAGCCTGGCAAGGATGGATACATCATTCCAAACGGTTCTTCCCACGTTGTCCTGCCAATGAGGATATTGCCTGCGTTGTTGATGAATGTCTCTGGTCAGATCCAGCTAGGTGAAGAGATGTGTAGTATTCAATTTATTTTATTCAGATTTCTTTTTGTTTTCTTCTTTTACTTTACAGTACTTTTAACCTGTACTGGTAGTACAGTATTTTATTTGACTATTTTCTGGGCTTACAGTGTTGGGACATGTTTTGTTGTGATTGTCTATGTTGACTGATTTTTGTTATATAAACAGAAATAAATCATATTTTCAGTAATCTGCAGCATTGATCTTGTGTTGTGTTTAGTGAATTTGCCATGTTGTATGTTTGCACTTTCCCTGTGTATTTCGCTTACTGTAATCAATCAATCTAATCTGGGAGGTTGAATTGCTAAAAGTATTTTAAGTTAAAAACAGCAGTGTGTAACTGGTTCAAACAGAATTAGGCCTTATGAAATGTGTGTTTCATATGGCAATATAATATGATTTTTAAAAAGGTATATCGTTTTAACAAGTGTTTCATTTTGCACAGGATATGAGGTGTTCTGCATATTGTGTGTGTGCTTGTGCTAATTGTGTGTAGTGTTTTGAAATTCTGAGCCCTTTTTTCAAAATTGTGCTTAAGCAATCGTAAAAAAAACTATAAGTACTTCGAAAGGTAGAGTTGTAAAATGACCCATGGGGGAAATTCTGAGAAGAGGCATGTGTGTCAACCTTTACGTGGCCCCCTCTCTGGATGAGGATGGGGCTCGTTGCAGACTGGGGTTGGGGCGGGGGGTCAGGGTCGCTCAGGTTTAGGCATGATCCCAGGCTAGCTCAGACCAGGTTCAGGTGCTGGGGCGGTCTGCCTGTCTCCACCCCTGAAGGGAAGGGGGCCGCCTCCTGGGTCCGGGGGCTGGTTGGTCCGGGGGCTCCATATGGGCTATCGGCACCTGGACCTGGGAGTATAGAGTATGTATGGGCAGTGTGAGTGAGTGTACGACGTCCATTGTTGTTTGTCTTTACGTTGGGTGCGTGGGTGTGAGTGTTTTTATGTGTACACATGAGGGTGGGAATGTGTGATTGTGACTGTGTGCCTGTTTTTTTGTGTCAGGTTGGGTCTTGGGCTGCTCCTTCTCCTGGATCAGTTTAGGCCCCCCATTAAATGTGGGGCCTATTCCCTCCCCGCCACACTGCCCGCCGTTGTACTTGTGGTTCTCGGTATCCGGGGCTGGATGCTTTGGTGTGTGCTGGAGAGTGATATGTCCCGGGGTCTCGGGTCTCTGGGACCATGGCTGGGTCTGCTCGGGCGTAGATGGCCGCCGGCGATCCTGTAGGCTCGTTGCTGCAGCTCCCTGGGGCTTCTGCACTGTGGTTGCTGGGCGGCTCCCCTGGGACTCTCCCCTGCTCTTCTCTGGGGGGATCGTGGTAGTCCCGGTGGTGGTTCTCCTGGGGCTCCTGTGCTCTGGGGGGCCTTTGGATGTCTGTGGCGCAGATCTCCTCCGTATCTGTCTCGGGTCCAGGGGGTCAGGTCTGTGGCTCCTCACACTCACTATTGCATATTTTTTTTGGAGAAACTTTGTATACACAAGCGCGCTCACACTCAGGTGAGCGCGCTTGTGTATACAAAGCACCCACAGGTGTTTAGATTCAGGTGTTAACAGATAAACAAAATTTTCTATATTGTGCCGCATTTACCACTAAATACATCTTGCATTGATAAGTACCGCGCACTTTTCGATTAAAAAAAGCTGTTAACATGAACGTTCCTGCAGCTGTAGAAGCAAGCAGAGTGTTATCTTGTATTCTCTTCATCCTTCTTTCTTTCCTCCATTCTATTCTTCTCTCACCTTTTCCTTTTTGCCCCCCTTTCTCTCTTTCGTGCTTCTTTTTTCCGTTTCATTTCTGTCTCTGTGTCTGTAACAATTGAAATAATCCCAAAGCAGTTTCTAATAAAGTTTATTTTATAAATATCAAGCAGAGCTTTAAAGCGTTAGCTGTAATGCTCCACTTGTGAAAGTAAATCTGTTGGGCTTTTTCTTGGCGCTCAGACAACAATTCTGAGCGCTACTCGGCCGGACAGGACACGGTTAAAAAAACAAACAAAAAAAATGTACATGTTCCACGGAGGATCCAGTTTTTGCTTCATGACCGGAGCAGTCTCTGGTCCTCCCTACAGAGCTTTGGTCTCCAGCTATGGTGGGTAAGCTTTGGCATAAACAAAACATCCTAACCCTTTCATGCAAATCTGCACTGATTTTGCTTGAATGATTAAGCACTGACGTCTAAAATCTGGAGGATCCAGTGTTGAGGATGTAAGAGCCAGCAGGTGGCGGTAGAGGACAGTTAAAGTATCCTCTGATGCGTTTCAGATTATGATGCTCCATTATCTGAAGCTGGTGAATATACTGCACATGTGGCACACCTTATTGTGTCGTCACATTGTTGGTATTTTCTTTTTCTTTTTTTCTGATAAGAGATATAGCTGAAATATTTGGATATTTCACAAATCAGCATGGGTATACTAGTGGTGCAGTACCAATTCATGCCACTGTGAGGGAGCATCAGGCCTGTGCTCTTTGGTGTCTTTGAGAGCTGGCTTCGCTCAGACTGGCTTGAGAGAAAGCAGGAAGCACACTACTTGTTGCCGATCTCATCTTTTCCTCTGTTCTTTACAGAACAAGTTTAATCTTGTAACAGGTTACACTGTTGGGCCTGTAACACACAGTACCATCTTATAAGAGATTTAGTTTCTCGATACAACAGTAAGTTGACCATGAGCATACAGTCCAGGTACAGTGCTGTGCAAAAGTATTCACATACTTTGATCTCTTTCCCATTTTGTCACAGTTCAACCACAATCTTCAGTTTATTTTATTGGGATTCTATGTAACAGACCAGAATAACGTACAGCAAAATTGTGAAATGGAAGGAAAAATAATCGCGTGTCAAATTGATAAATCTAAACCACCTTTTGTCATGATCTGCCTGTGTTTGGGGTTTTGAGTTTGTGTTCTGTTTACTTTCTCTACATCTTCATATTTTTCACTTGCTTTATTTCTGTTAATTCAGGTCTATTTAGTTTCATTCTGGTGTTTAGATGTTTTAGTATTTCCCGCTTGATCTGGTTCCTCCCTGTTTATGTTCTTTAGCTCCTTGTTTACTACTTATATTCCTGTATATTGAGTTATGTTTTATTTTCTGCTCATCTGTGTTAATCAGCCTTCCTCCATGAGTTGCTCTGCATTCCTTGTCACCAGCTGCCCCATATTCCTCCTGATTAGGTCCCGTGGTTCATTGGTCCATTTTCCTACCTACCTCAATAGTTATACTCTCAGATTGTCATTGTTCTTCACTGTTTCCTCTTGTAAACTCCACTGTTTTCCACCCACTCATGCCTGTGTTCCATGTCCTGCTGTTTTTGTAAGTTTTTAGTTTATTATTATTAAAGAAGCTCAACTACTCACCATGCAGCTTCTGCACTCTGATCTACACTTTGGTCCTACCGAACTCCAGCATAGCATGGCACCTTTCACTACAACTACAGTTGCAAATATTTTGGGGTTATCTCTAACAGTTTTGAACATCGGGAGACAGACATGTTTGAGCAATTTATTTTACTAAATACCTCAGGTACTATCAGATTGGACAGAAACCACCTGTTTTCAAGTTCTGTCAAATATTTTTAATTGGACTCAGGTTTACAGTTCTACTGGGCCATTGTAACTCATAAATATGCTTTGATCTAAACCCTTCCAATGTACCTCCGGCTGAACGGTTTTTCAAGGACCCCCCTTCCCTCATCCTCATTTATGTACTTATAGCTACATCCATTTTCCCATCTTCTCTTACCAGCTCTGATCAGCTTCCCTGTCCCTACTAAGGAAAAGCATTCCCACAACATGATGCTACCAGCACCATGTTTTGTTGTGAGGTTTTATGCAATACATAGCGTTTTGCATCTATGCCAAGTGTCTGACCAGACCACCTCCTTCCACATGTTAATGGATTGTGCCAACCTGCTTACAGAACTCCTTATAGTTTTGTGAGATGTTCAAAATTTGGTATATTGTTTTACAACTTAACCGTACTTTAAACTTGTCCACAACCTTCTCCCTGACCTGTCTGCTATTTTTCTTGGTCTTCTTGATACTGTTTGTTCTCTAAGTTTCTCTGACAAACCTCTGTGGCCTTCACAGAACAGCTGGCTTTATACTGAAATTCAATCACACATAGAAGGGACAAAATGTCTGAGAGGTCAAGAGATATGATAACATATGCAAGGTGCTATTACTGACGGACATTGTTGTTTGACTGTTTTTTTTCATTGTTTTTCAGCAAGAGGAGACAGCCTCCCAGACATGCCAACCTCAGACTGGTCTCACACTGGAAACTCTTTGGTGGTTGTGTTACTTTTGTAGCTGAATGATGGTCCTTACAGTCAAAAAACTGCTAAGTGAAAAACAATCCAATTGGGGCTACTTGGCATTACCTAAATGTTGTGGCAGTGCTACCACATAGTCAGGAGTCTTGTTATAGCTTAGTCTGCTAATGAGCTCCTATGGTTAGGATTTCTTAATGTTTGCAGCAACAACTACATTATTATGATTACATCAATGGTTTTGAAAATCGTCTGGCATTGGACCGGTCTTGGACTTGCTCTCTCACCCCTCAAAGTCTTGGTCTTGCTTTGCTCTGATCTTAACTTACAATTTTTGGAATTGTAGGGTTTGACTACAACACAACAGATTGTTGTAACACAATGGCAGGTAATGGTTACTTGTAAAGAAAAAGTTGCACAGATTACTTTGCTGCCATCTCAGAGCTTGCTCAACATTGGGAGCATGTAGATCTCAGTACATATGCATCCATGGCGAGCTGAAGACTTTAGGACAAAGAACAGGTTCCTAACAACTCTGACAACACAGCGATAAATAGAACATCCTCCAAGAGGAACATTTTCCAGTAAGTGAGCTGAAAATTTATGTTGATCTATATATTAGTTGGCCAAAGTATATATATAAGAATTAGTATATCACCAGGAAATAGAAGGAGATCATATCATTAGCTCTTCAGAACCAGTGTTTTGGAAACTCTCCAGATACTGGAGTGGGAAGGTTGTTCTCTAAGCTCACAAATGAAGAAGTGACACACAGCTGGCACTGATGTCTGGAAGTTAGCTTTACAAGATCAGCTAATTTGCCCTGCCTCTGGCTGTTGTTTGCAAAATAGATCATTGATTTTCTTTATTTCGTTTCCAAAATATCATATATTACTTTGCTCTGAATTAGTTCTGTCAGTAGTTTCTTTGTGGTTTTGGCTTTGATTATCCTGAAGTTATCTATATTGCATGAATATCACTAAAAATGTGATGCAGTAATGGAGGGGAACCACTTTTCTTTTAAGGGAACTAGAATATGTCTGTGTTTTAGAATTTAATTAAAAAAAATCATATTTTTCCTGCAGGTGTTTGTAGACAGAAGATATATTGGCCTTTTCAAGCATCAGAGCCTCAAGCTGGCTGTTCCTGATGGTAAGGTATGAAAAAAGAAAGCACTGGGTTTATTGGCTGCATTGGAACCTGAAGTTGTTTCTGTTTGAGTGTAAACTTTAAAGCTTTTGATCCCTACAGGAAAAGCGTACTTTGAGCTTCCTAGTGGAAAACTGTGGACGAGTTCACCGTGGAAGGGACCTTGACAAGCAACACAAAGGTGATTGGCAGAAATGCCTGCAGTTCATTGATTTGCCTGCTATGAAATTACTCCCACTCTCAGACGGTAGTTGATGAGTGCTTTGATTTGTGCTCTTGCAGGTCTAGTAGGAGACATTTTATTAAACCAAATTCCCTTGCGAGATTTTACAATATACAGTCTGGATATGGCATGCTTTATCAACAGGTCTGTGTCCTTTAATAAACCCAACAACCTGCATACCGCTTTCAGCTGTGTTTAAAACTATTTAAAGGAAACTATTTCAGTCTTTTTCAGGCACCTTGGTAAAGTCTCCCAGAAAATCCAAGTTTTCCTGGATTTTTCCTGGGGAGGCTGTTTGCATACAGCTATCCAAGTGGCACGTTTGTCAAGCTGTCAGTAAGTGAAAAGAGACATTTATTCATGTAACACTGAAAGGTTGAATAAAAGAAGGCTCATTAGGAGACTTTTATTTGTGTTTGATTTGTGTGAATGATGCTGCAAAGACATTAATTTTTCCAAGGACCCCAAAGCTCTTTACACTACAATCAGTCATCCACACATTCATACACACATACAGACACTGACAGTGGTAGGCTACATTTAAGCCACTTTTGCCTGACCACAATCAGCAGGCAAGGCAGGTGAAGTGTCTTGCAGAGCGGGGGTTCTAACCGACAACCTGCTGGTTACAGGATAAACCCCCACCACCATCGCCACGGGGCGACCATGGTGATGGTTTGTCTCTTTTACTGCAGTGACATAATCTTACAAGTGAAAAATAAAACCATGTAACCTTTTATTGAAGTAGATTTATTTAGTGGGAAAAGTATCGCAGGTTAAGAAATAATGATATGTTTGGCACAACTAATGACACCCCAGCTACAGATAATTTGTACATCCCCTGTTGCCAACAGGACAGCATGTTTTTTTCACTTATAACATTGGCTATGGTTGGAGCAAACAGAGAGATGCTGAATCATTTAAAATCTCACAATATTTCAAAAGGTTTATGATGCAATGTAGTCTAAAAAGGTTCTCAGAGCCTTTGGAAATAAAACAGGCCCACAGCATCACACATTCTCCACCATGCGCACAGTGGATATGAGATGTTTTTCCCTGTAATCATAAAATTAATTTGCAGTTTTTGCTGCTGAAGAGATTGTTTGTATCAGCTGACCAAAGCACATGATTCCTACTAAACATCCTGTAGAATAAAGAACATGTTGGAAGGTAGATATCATCTAATGGTTGTTATGGAGATTTGGTGAACCCCATGATGCCAATCTATGCCACAGTTCTCTAAACGTGAGCTTTCTAAACATGAGCTACATTTTACCTCTCTAACCTGTTGGAGAGATAAGGTGGACTAATAAATATCAGTTCTTGATCAGCGGTTAAAAAAAGTAGCTTCTGTGACACATAATATTTATGTCCCACCAACACAAAATTGATGAATTACAAATTGGAAGTACCCAGAAGCTCTGATCAATTGAAATATATAAAATATTTTAAAAAATGGTTCCAGTTACAGTTCTTTCAACACAACTTCTACAGACATCAACAATTGTATTGCTGTTTCCTTACTGTACTCAAATTATAGTCATTTTTATACTTGAACAGAATGCCCAAGCACACCCCAGACACCGTGAATGTTAAGTAGCTCATCTTCTTGTCAGTCTAACTTGGAGGATTTGTAAATAATTAGACCATAAACCATATTTAACACTTTTAACGTCACTTGGAACAAATCGTTTTAACAGCAATGCAAACCTTGACCTCATTTATTTTAGCACATACTGCTGCTCTAAAAAAAGTTGGTATGAAAGTTTGGGTGATATTCTCTTTTTTGTTGTTGTTGTTCTTGTTGAAATGTGTAATATAGATAAAGCTGTAAGTTTAGATCTTGGAAGTGGACCCCAGAATTCAGACGAGCAGGAAGCAGCGTAGTGTGATGAGTAAAAGGTTTTAATTATAAAAGAAACAAACTGGCAGGCAGTGGCTGCAGATGATTGCTTGGCATGATCAGCGGCAGAACAGGCATGGTATGAACAAATGACTTGACAATGTTTCCGCCACGAGTACACAATAAGGCAGCGAATAAAAAGACCATGGTGCAGGGGAAACCGGGACACTGATTGCATGATGCAGGTGGACTGAATGAAGCTGATTGCAGGTTGACAGATTGTTAGAGATATTTATCAAATAGTCAAGCTCAGAAGGAACGACACATGAATCTCTGTTAATCTTGCAGCAAGATGGTAGCCCACTCTGCGGTGCAACTACATAGTGTTGGCACCCTCTCTCTTTATTTATATATGTGGTTCACACACACAGTTCAACAGACATTCCAAGCATTTAAGGGGTGTATGCGTGTCTGTGTGTCTGTGTGTGTGTGTGGAGTCAGAAGGGTTAGGGTGCATGTGTTTTGCTTTTAAACAGAGAGGAAGTGGGGACTGGTACAAGCAGCCCCCAGATGTTGCTGATAGTAGCATAACTCACTCCTCTCCCTCATCCCCCTTTCTGTGGCATGTGGGAAGGAAGAGCACTTTGTACAGACATGAGTGATAAACAATACAAAAGTTTTCAAACCCTAACACAGATGCAGGGAGAACAAAACATGACTAGGGCAAAACAGAAATCCAACTAACTAATCACAAAAACATAACGTAAAGATCATGAACTAGAAAGCAATAATAAGAAACTAAAGCACAGCCAGGAAAATAATAAACAGAAACAAGATCCAAAATGTAAACTGAAAATAAGAATAACTAAAACCCAAACAAAACCCCAAAACACCCTCAAATCATGACAAAAGCAGCTGTTCATTCTTGTGTATGTGGAAACTGTACAACCAAAGTGTTACACTGTGCACCTAAGTAGTGTCCAAATTGCTTAAATAGCCAGCTATCTAATCCACTAAAGTTCAGTACTCAGTATAATTATTATTATATGCATTCTGGGTGATTTTGTTTCTTTTGGACATAAAATCGTCAGATATAAATCAGAGCTGATGTTTATGTGTCTCATTTTGCTCTTTAAATAAATTAGGTCAATGCATTTGAGGAGCAAAAGGGAGACTACAAGGTCCACTTGAGGATTCACCTGATCTGGACATGGCAGCAGAAATCCAGTGACCATCATCAATGTGTAAAAATGATGTTGTTATTTATGTTGTTATTTATTTTATTTTTACAAAAATAGTTTTTACTGTTATTATATTCAAATAAAGGGTAAATGATGCTGCTAAAATATGCAGTTCAATATTTGGCCACAACCGTGCTTTGCAAAAATATTAAGAGCCTTTAAACTATTTTATGCTTATTAGGAAGTACCCTGCCTCTCGCCCTACGACTGTTGGAGATAGGCAGTAGCATCCGGCAAGACCCTGCAGAGATAAAAGGGTACAGACAATGAATGACTGGACGTTAGTTGGCTGTTAGCTTTATGTATTATAACCATGTAGTGCATAGTTGTGAAGTGGAAGGAAACTGATACACGGTTTATGCTTAATTTGAAAAGTGGGATGTCCCCTTGCTTTTACAGGCCACGTAATTACTGAATAGACTTCAGCTGTATGTAATGTTACCTCAGTATAAATGGAGCTGTTCTGTAAAGGTTTCTGAAGTTTGTTAGAGAACATGAGTGAACAAACACCATCATGAAGACCAAGGAACACAGCATACAGGTCAGGCAGAAAGTTGTGAAGAAGTTTAAAGGAGGGTTAGATTAACAAGCGGTATCCTGAACTTCAGATATCTGATGGAGGAGTTAAAGAGTATGGCTAAAACCACAAAGCAAGAGAAGACCTTCGACGTAACCTGATTGGCCAGAAAGCGTCCAAAGGCATCTTGTAACTTCTGGAGGAGCTGGAAAGATTCACAGCTCAGGTGGGAGAAACTACAGGATAACTAGTAGTTTTGCAAGAAGAAAGATATTGGTGAAAGAGAGCCATTTGAAGTTCTAGTTGCAGAACCTTTTTGCTTACATGCATATGTTATGCTTGGTGAAACAGCGCACATCAGTCTATACACACCATCCTGATGTTGAAACATGTTGGTGGTAGCAATTATGCTATGGACTGCTTTTCTTCAGCAGGGACATGGAAACTAGTCAGGTAAAATGGGACTATGGCTGGAGCTAAATACAGGACAAGCCAGGAAAAATAAACTATTAGATGCTGCTAAACTATTATAGACGATTAGAGGAGGTTCACCTTTTATAAGGACAACAACCCTAATCATGCAACCAGATTTACAATAAAATGATTTAGATCAGGTTACAGTATATTCACATGTTAGAATGGCCCAGTCAAAGTCCAGACCTAAATTTAATTGGGAATCTGTGGGAAGGCTTGCTCACAGACACTCCCCATCCAATCTGACTTTCAATCTGAGTTTCAACTATTTTATTCAGAGAAATAGGGTAACATTTCAGTCTCTAGTTGTACAAAGCTGGAGGAAACACACCTAAGCAGTTGCAGCTGTAATCACAGCAAAGGATGGTTCTACAAGGTATTGATTCAAAGGACTGACTACAAATCCATGGCACACCTTTTCAAAGTTTTTATTAAGATATAATGCTAACTATTTCTCATTGTCTTTTTATGTTTCTTCACTTCTTAAATTACGTGCTTTGTGTTGGCCTACCACATCAAATTTCAATAAAATACATCAAAGTTTGTGGTTTTATTGTGATAAAATATGAAAAGGCTAAAGGAATATAAACCTTTGAACAAAGTTTTGTCATTTACAATATATTTGGCTACAATGAATCTCCATACAGAGTAGAGTTATCACAGCCTGTCACCTGGGAGTTTCCAGTCAAAGACTTACCGCCCTGTCCTAGACTGGCAGTTATAAACGTAACTATCGGGTGTGTGTTTCAGGCTGGAGAATTAAATGAAAACATACACATTGTAAAACAAAAATTAGTTTTATGGGACAGAAGTAAATTACTTTCTCATGAAACCCAGCCAACACTAGAACATCATAGAGTTATGTTTATGTGAACTGTAATGGTACCAACTACCGGGTACACAGAAAACCCACCAAACTCTTCAAAGCCAGAACAGTACAGAGTGTTGACATGTTCAAGAGTGCTACTGCAGCTCTGTCTTGGATGAAATCACCATTTGCAAGCAGCACTGGGAATAATCAGTATGTGTAAGAAGAATATTGAATACTGTTTGGAGTCATGGGTTGTGTGTCAGCTGATTAAGTGAATGTGTGCTGAGCAGAAATACAACTCCTATTTAGTGAAGGGTTCAGGGTGGTATCTAAATAGGCTAGTGTTGTACAGTCCTAATAGAGGGGGGCTCAGATCCCATCAGCTCTATCTGCCAGTCTGTGCTGCATTACTTCAAACAAGGATTCCTTTGATTCCTGTGTGCAACTCTGTGCCCGACAGCCCGATGGCCTCAGAACAAAGGAGCCCTATTAAATGCTTAATGGATGCTTAGCTGGTGGCGTCTGTGCTAAGAGGGATCTTTATTGGACAGTGGTCCATCCTCTGAACTTTAAGTCCATTGACTCAGCTCTCTGTGTTGACCGTACTAGGCAGGATCCATTTGGCAGCTCCTCCCACTGCCAGCCCAGTGCTCCGCAGCAGAACAGACCACAAAGTTCCTGTGCAGTTGTGCTTTGATACGTTGAGTTCGGTACATGCACATGGCTCGGTGCCTCCATTTCTGTAGCCGAGGTTAAGTCCAGCTATTTTGCTGTTTGTTATATTTTTGGCCACAGGAGCTCTTTGGTTGGTTTGAGTCCAGGCAGATCCCAGGGAAGTTTTCTTTCCTGAAAGACCAGGTATACTTACTTAGAGAAAAAGAATGAAGAACAAGCAAAAACCATATAGTGGGAGAATGTTGGAGGTCTACCTATGTAATCAATTTTCTGACACACTATAGGTAAACTTGTCAGCCCACTATGTATTTTTTCCAACAGATTTTTCTGTTTAACCTTTTAAACAGAAAAATGTATTAATGAATACCACGTTGTGATATCCATCTTCAAATAACATCTAAGGGTTAAATTTGCCATTAGCACTCTTTCATTCTTACATACACAATGCCTTTTTCCCTCTACCTCCTCCTTCCATTTCATACCTATAAACAAACCATATCGTAACCTTGTACTTAACCATTGCTTGTCAGTTTCTGTTTCCTTTTAAGAATATTGATGAAATATGCAGATAAGTAACCAAAATGCATAGATTTAATGTATTTTCTTTCATCTGTATTTTTTTAAAGATTTTAAGCTACATCCTTTTTTTATTAGTTTTGTTTCAGTTCCCTATTTGGGCCAGTCTACTTTAATTCAGTATGACAGATTACTACCCCTGATCAAACAAAATAATTCTGAATGGACCCTTCCAGTTTTTATTGGAGTTACACAGCCATATTTCCCTACACTTTAAGCCTGGTTATTAAAGTGGGTATTGGTGCCCAAAAGCAGGTCCAAACTGTCTCCAAAGTAGTAACTAAAAAAATACCCAAAGTGAATATGAACTGTCCTCAAAGCAGATACTAATTATCCTCAAAATTTGTTAACATGCCACATGGTTGGTACAAAACCTTCTGTGAAAAACTTTGACTTTTCACTGAAAGAATCAGAGAATAAACCAAAACTGCGCTGGTACTAAAGGTGAGAAGGTGAAATGACCAATATCTCTTAAAAACACCACGGCTTGCCACAGCACACTTTGTGCTTGATCATATTTACATATAGTGTACATATGTATATTCCAGTGTTTAAATTGGAATATGCATGCCAATGAGGCTCGTTTGTCAGATTAAAGGTACCTTTTTAAAATAACTACTTTTAAGCAGATGTTTAAGATATCTTTCATGAAGCCCACATTTCTGTATTCAATTTTGATTTTTATTGTTCTGATGTAATATTTGAATCTTAAATGTGGTGTTTTCATTAGCTGTAAGCAGATGGAACACATCACAGTATATGTAATTAATCTATATAATCTGCTTCACTTAGTGAAATATATAAACTTTTCAATAATTTATTGAATATGACTGTATTTGTGCACCTGAAATGACACTGATCTTAAAAACTGGTTCAGGTATGGAAACTGAGGCAGGGCAGTTAGATGGGAATTTTAATCTAGAACTTAGTTGTTCTTGATTAACAACATTTCAATATGTTTATCAATATTTCCTCATAACCCTGTCCTGTCTGACCATTTTTTAATAACCTATGAATTTAATTTAACTGAGTTTTCCGCACCTGACAGAAAATTTCATTATAGTAGACCATTATTAGACAATGATTTAAAAACCTTTGAGGAATGTGTTCCATTTTTAATTTCCCCATTATCATAGAGAAACACAGTGGAGGGCAACAGTTATCTGAATGTCTTTTCTTCCCCTAACCAATTGATTATCTTGTTCATGTGTTACTTCCACACTGCGTCGTGCATTAGACAATGCAACCCCTTTGAAAAAGACAGTAATTATTCATAGGAGGCTGGCTCCCTGGTTTAATTCAGAGTTGCGTACTTTAAAGCACAATGTTAAAAAATTGGAAAGAAAATCGCGCTCTACACACATAGAGGACTCCTACTTAATCTGGAAAAATAGCCTAATGTTGTATAAAAAGACACTTTGCCCAGCTAGAACAGCTAATTTCTCATCATCAATAGAAGAGAAGAATAATCTTTTAGTACAGTTGCTAAACTTACACAGACTCATAGCTCTGTTGAGCCATCCATTCCCCCAGCTCTCGGCAGTAATGACTTTATGGGATTCTTTTTAAATAAAATTGATTCTATTAAATAAAGGGGGTTAAAATTACAGACCTATATCCAATCTTCTATTTTTATCTAAAATTCTAGAGAAAATTGTTAATCAAGCCAAAATAGCTAGTCAAGTGTGTGAGCATTTACACAGTAATGATCTCTTTGAAGAGTTTCAGTCAGGTTTCAGACTAAAGGAGCCAAACCATTAATGTGTAACTATTCCTTCCCATAGAAAGTACTCCTGGATCAATGCTTCTGTGTTCTTTTTGTGTCTCTACTCTGTTCTCTCAAACCCCCAGTCGGTCGTGGCAGATGGCCACACACACTGGTTCTGGTTCTGCTGGAGGTTTCTTCCTGTTTAAAGGGAGTTTTCCTCTCTACTGTTGCTTCATACATGCTCAGTATGAGGGATTACTGCAAAGTCAATGCAAGCAACTGTCCACTATCTCTACATGCTCATCAAAGAGGAGTGAATGCTGCAAGTTACTGACTCGATGCAATTTGCTGGGTTTCCTTAGATAGAAAACCTACTGACTGCACTGTTAGGATCAATTGCGATGTATGTACCTGACTTGGAATCTGTATGATTTGATTGAATTGACTTTGTAATTTTCCTTGAGACGACATTTGTTGTGAATTGGCGCTATATAAATAAAACTGAACTGAATTGAATTGAATATGTTCACCCAATATTTATAAGAGTTGATAGTCCACAAACTCTAACAATGTTTCCATGGTCTTTGGAGACAAATCAGACTAACAGCATCATGGATCCTCCACCATACTTAACAGTGGGCAGGACCCAGGGGAATCCCTTCTTGATTGTTTGTCATAAAGGTGAATTAGTCTCATCTGATCAAAGGACATGGTTCAAGTTAAAATCCCAGTAGAGTAAATAAAATTGAATGGAAATGAATTGGTCAGCTGAACGAGCTGGACCCATTGATACATTGATCCCTGATTTCATGGGATATAACAGGTGAGTAAAAAGACTGGCTCTGAATATGACAAGGTGACATACTGTAACTGTAAAAAGAAAGTACACGCTTGTTCAGTAGTGTTGTTTAGGTTTAGCATCCTGGGTGCAAAACCCTCACCCCCGTCTTTTGAGAGTTCCTAAGAGGAGACCGTGTTCTTATCGTTAAACTCACAGCCAAGACTCTTGTGGCAGCGCCTCTGAAATCTGTTCGACAAGGGTATTGGGCACTTTTCTTGCCATATTAGGTCATCCATTTAGGTTTAGTTTATTTCTTATTTTTGGTCTTTTGTTCCCTGTGTATTTAAGTTTATTTACCATAGGTTAGAATTTGTCCTTCCTCCCAGGTTAACTGTTTCCTTGTGTCTTATTTTAGATCATCTATGTTAATTAGTCTCCCTCCCCAAGTCTCCCTGCTTACCTTCTGCCTCAGCTCCTCCATATTGTCTTTTGATTTACACTCCGGCATCCAATGTCATACTCCACACCTCTCACAGCATATAAGGTCTCTCGTTTTTATTCTTCTCCGCTGGATCTTTTTGTTATACCACATATACTTCACTCCTATACCAGTCTGTCTGTTTTTCTGCTTATGCTTAATGTCCTGTTCTCTATGGCCACACTACCTTTAAGTTTGTTTATTTTATTTATTACAGAGCTGTTGCCCGTATATCTGAATTGGGTCCTTCCCTAAACAGACATGACAACCTGGGATCAGAATCCCAGTAAATGGAATTTGTGTCCGATACTATGTGTTCTGAAAATAAAATACAAATAAATGTGAGATTTAGGCATACTATATTTTTCCAGTGGTAAAAAATGGAAGTAGAAAGGTGAAAATTCAATGCGTGAATACAAAATGAGGAAATGGATACTGGAGAGTTTTGTTGGGAAGAGGGATGTCTGGGTTTCTCTCCTGGACCTGTTAGATAAGTGGAAAACAATAAGAGGTGTGGAGGTTAAAAAAATTATTTAACCATGAGTGTATGTAAATTTCTTGCTAAATACCCTTAAGGTAAACTGCTTTATGTTCTCAGAAAAACAGTCATGAATAACAACTTCTTTTCTTAGTTAGTTACACCCATGGATTGTCCTGTATGAACTACACTCTCCTAGCTTGGGCCGTTCCCCCAAAATAATTACCATGCAGAACTGCATTCATTTGCATTTCTAATTCTCTGCTATTACCTGTGTCAAATCAAATATGTCATATCTCCACGTTAGAGTCTGTAAATCCTTTCTTGCCCTCATTTACCAGCACAGGCCTCTCTGTTCGTGTGTGCCAAACTAATACCTGCAGGTAAGAAGACAGGCATAAATGAGCAGAAAGCCAGTCAAAATCATGAAATACTAATGCATAAAATTCAACAGGGAATAAAGTGCTGTGGCAATATGCTACATCACATCTTCCACAGAGTGCTTAGAGGGAGTACGTACAATTTTCAGAAGTGACATCAGCTTAATGGTTTAGTAAAATCTGACAGTTTTCTGAATAGTGGAAAAAAGATTCTAAAGTCATTCACACATCCAGCTTGTTCATCATGTAGTCTAATCAGTGGTGTTTTAGAGCAACAGACAGAGCCTTACAAAAGTATTCATACTGCTTAAAATTGTTCACATTTTGTCACATATCAACCACAGACCTCACTATATTTTATTGGAATTGTGTTATAGACAAATACAAAGTAGTGAAATCTGTCATATAGAATAAAAATGATACATGGTTCTTAATTGTTGTAACAAAAAATCTGAAAAGTCTGGGCTGCATTTGTATTCAAACCCCTAAGTTACTACTTTGTAGAACATCTAGACACTGAAAATGTTCTCCAGAAGTACATGTGACGAGCAATTTTCAAGTCTTGGCACAGACTCTCAAACAGGACTTTGACTAGACCTTGCTCACTCAAGAACATTGATCTTAAATATTTTATTGCTTCTCTGGCTGTTTGATTAGGGTCATTGTCTTCAATGAAGGTGAACATCCACATTCTAAAGTCTTCTGCAGCCTCTACCAGATTATTTAGCTCCATCCATCTTCCCATAAACTCTCAACAGCTTCTCTGTACTGCTGAAGAAAAGCTTCCTGCCGCATGTTTTGCTGTTGGCAGAAAACGTTCAGTATTGGACTTTTCTGACAAGAGCACCTTCTTCCACATGTTTGCCATGGCTCCTTCATGATCTGGGCCAAACAACATACATTACAGGGCTAGTTTGTTTGAGCTGACTTTAACAATTTAAAACAAATCAATATTCATTTAAGTGGTATATAACTCTGTGTTAGCAGTTATTAACAACCTACAATTTCACAAGAGACCGCAGCTAACTTTGATGTCGTTTAATTCATCAGTCTTCCTTTGTGGAGCTGCTTTGGTTGATCCTGCTGTCTGTATGAATATTCTAGATCAGACTCGTCAGTCTGTTCCACACTCCTGACCAAAATAAGACTAGTTAAAAACTGCAAGAATTTGCTTTTTGCACTATTGGATTTTAAAAAGGTTCTAAGAGGAGTTTCATAATGTTAAAAGAAGTAATTGGAGCAAGAGCCAAAAAATTTTA
Source organism: Crenichthys baileyi (assembly GCA_036173005.1). NCBI lineage: Eukaryota > Metazoa > Chordata > Actinopteri > Cyprinodontiformes > Goodeidae > Crenichthys > Crenichthys baileyi. The sequence continues at coordinate 1,096,995 of JAHHUM010002029.1, read as the reverse complement.
AGCAGGCAATTTATTGAAAACAATAGTCAGTCAGTCAGTCATTTTCTACTGCTTATTCCATAGCGGGTCGCGGAGGAGCTGGTGCCTATCTCCAGCAGTCTATGGACAAGAGGCGGGGTACACCCTGGACAGGTCGCCAGTCCATCGCAGGGCAACACAAACAACTGTGGGAGGAAGCCGGAATACCCGGTGAGAACCCATGCATGCACGGGGAGAACATGGCGCGTGCAGTCAGTCAGTCTATGAATTTAAATAGATTGTTCATCAGCTGATCAAAAGCTCAACCCCCCCCACCCTGAAAATAGAAATCAAAGTGACAACGAAGGACTTGGTAATGAGTAACTCCACCATTCTTGTGTATCATTCTAAACGGTCGTTTAATCATGCTTGAAGCAAGTGTTTCCAAGAGACTAGTGGGAATGTTGCTCCAATTGTTGAAGATTGCTCCACAAATGGCATCCACTGTTTGGAACTGATGTCAGTTTTTGTGAACTTCCCTTGCCATCCATCCCCAAATGCTCTCAATCGGATTTAGATCAGGGGAACTTGCAAGTTGGTCCAAAGAGAGATGCTATTCTCCTGTAAGAAGTACTTTGTCAGGCAGGCATTGTGAACTGCAGCATTGTCCGGTTGGAAGACCCAGTCATAACCACACAGACGATGGCCCTCATTCTTGAAGGATGGTAGCTGCTGTTTGATGCCCTTGCTCAACCTGAAACTCAGTTGTTCCATTGAAAGAAAAAGCATCCCAAATCATGATGGTGTCCGACTGTGCCCCGAAGAAAACATCTCTGGTGGGCCTTGTCATACGGGTAATGTTGGAAGCAATCAGGAATGTCAAGGTTGCATTTTTTTTCTCTTCAGAGAATAAAATGTTCTTCCACCTTTTAATGTCCCATTATATTCCCCTTCTCTCGCAGATGCCATCTGATGGTTATTTGGCTGTAGTCAGCACCAGTGATGGCCTTTATTTGGGTCAAAGATCGTCACGTGTCTTGATGGACAGTCAATTGTGGCTCAGCTCTGGTGAAATTCCTTTGGGTCTACTACTAGAAATGGTACCTTGTGAGAGGCCTTGCTTATGCAGCTTAACAATCCTACTACGTTCAAAGACAGTGAGCTTTGGTGCCATCAGGAAGTCCTGACATCGTAAATACTTGACAGAAAATGACATTGAATCCAACTTTTTGAGAAGATTTTGGCTTTACAAGGCCTTGGTCTTAAATATTTGATCCACTGACAAAGACATGTTTGCAGTTGTTAATAAATTGTCTGCTCACAATATTTTGTCTCTTACTCATATGTCTTATTTTGGCATTGTGATGCTCTACTTAGAACCTTCTTAAGATCCAATAGTGCAAAATGCAAATTCTTGCAGTTTTTTTAACTGGTCCTTAGATTTTGTTGAAGAGTGTATATAGGTGTTATTTTCAGGTCTCGAGTTGTGCTTTCTGCCACCATTTGGTGGTTACTTTCAGCAGAGAGAAACTTCTAAACATCAGACAGTCCTCTCTTGGCATTTTTTCACCATCATTAATTGACACCAGCTTCACAGAGATCCTGGCCAACAGAGCGGTGGCTCTCTATGGGCTATACCGTCGGGAAGAGAGCAGGCGTGCTTGTAAAGCTCTGACAGCAGGGACTACGTGCACCCTTGCCACTCAATCCACCTGGCAAATGTGCATTCCCTGGCTAACAAGATGGAAAAACTGATTCTCCTCATCTATAAAAACTCGGACCTCTGAACTCTGGACCACTGCTACACAACTATAAAGGATGCATATTGTGCTGTCACCAGGGCTGCTTTGGGGTTTTCTGACCACTCTCTTGTCCATCTCATCCCAAACTACAGGCAGAATTTAAAAGCTTACAAACCTGTGGTTTGGACGATAAAGAAGTTGACTGATGACTCAAAGCAGATGTTACAGACCTGCTTTGACTGTTGATTGGACTGTTTTTGAAACTTCAGCCACTGATTCAAACCAACTTACTGAGGTGGTGACATCATACATCAGTTTCTGTGAGGACATGTGTGTGCAGACCAAGATGTTTTGCACACACAATAACAATAAACCTTGGTTCACTTCTCATCTGAGGCACATGCGCAGGGATCAGGAAGAGGCTCACAGCAGTGGGGACCGGGCCCTGTATAAGCAGGCCAAGAACAAACTGACCAAAGAGATCAAAGCACCGAAGAGAAGCTACAGTGAGAAGCTAAAGAAAAGCTTCTCACATAGAGATGCTTCTGCTGCTTGGAATGGTTTGGAAAACCTGACTGCTTACAACCCTGAGGAGAATCCTTGCCTGGCAAATCAGTTGAATGGCTTCTACTGCAGGTATGAAAAGCAGCAGTTCACACCTCAACCCAACTCTTCCACATCCCATTCAGACACAAGTTCTTTCCATACACCAACCACCCCCCTACCTTCAGACCTCCTGCATACACTAAGGATCTTAGAGGAAGATGTAAATAGGCTCTTTCAGCACCTGAAAACTCCCTCAGGACCTGATAATGTCTCCCCAGCATGCCTGAGAGTCTGCATCTACCAACTGGCACCCATATTCCCAGAGATCTTCAACAAGTCACACCATCCCACCATCACAGGATTAAACGACTACAGGCCTGTCACCCTGACGTCTGTGGTCATGAAATCCTTTGAGCAACTGGTGTTGAAGCACCTGAAGGACATCACAGGCCCACTGCTGGACCCCTGCAGTTTGCCTACCAGGAAAACAGGTCAGCAGATGTTGCAGTCAACTTGGGACTTCACTTCATCCTGCAACACCTCGACCACCCAGGGATGTACGCCAGGACCCTGTTTGTGGACTTCAACTCAGTCTTCAACACCATCAATCCAGACATCTTCCACCAGAAGCTAATCCAGCTCAAAGTCCCAGCCTCCAGCTGTCAGTGGATCACCAGCTTCCTGAAGGACCGGGAGCAGCAGGTGAGGCTGGGGAGCATCTTCTCCTGCACAAGAACCATCAGCACCGGCGCACCCCAGGGGGGTGTACTCTCCCCCCTCCTCTTCTCCCTCTACACAAATGACTGCACCTCAGCGGGCCCGTCTGTGAAACTCCTGAAGTTTGCAGATGACACCACTGTTATTGGACTGATCCAGGACAGTGATGAGTCTGCCTACAGACAGGTGGTGGATCGGCTGGTACAGTGGTGTGGTCAGAACCACCTAGAACTTAACCCACTCAAGACTGTGGACTTCCCGAAACCTTAGGTGGTCCTCACGCATAGACAATGTTCGGAAGAAGGCCCAGCAGAGGGGGTACTTCCTGAGGCAAGTCAAGAAGTACAACCTTCCACAGAAGCTGCAATGGTTCTTGATCAGAAAAAAGTTTGAATGCCTACTCTGGGTTGGGGGTCAGTTTCTGTTTCAAGTAAAGGAGGTTAAGTATCTTAGTGTCTTATTCACGAGTGATGGTAGGATGGAACAGGAGATGGATAGATGGATTGGGGCTTCATCTGCTGTAATGTGGTGCCATTCTGGTCTGTTGCGATGAAGAATGAGCTGAGCCACAAAGCCAAGCTCTCAATTTACTGGTCCGTCTACGTTCTGACCCTCACCAATGGCCACGAAGTACCAATCATAACCAAAAGAACAAAATCAAGGATAGAGATAGATTTAGAGGTAGGGGGGGAGCTCAATGTAAAGCCACTGCCACTGGGGAGAGGGATGTCTGGGGCTCCCTCCTGGACCTGTTGTCCCCGTGACCCGATCTCAGATAAGAGGAAGACAATGGATTGATGGAAAGCACCTAGAATTTTTTTTTTCCATGCCAAAATTATGTTCTACTTTGGTTAATCAGTCACCTGAAATCCCAATAAAATACATTGTAGTTTGTAGTTGCAACATTACAAAATGTGAAAAAGTCATAGAAATATGTTCACAAGGCAGTGTAAGCGTTCAGGGAACATTTCTTACCTTAGTGCAGTTTGAAGCTTTAGGTTCCAACTCGCTCAGAGTCACCAATTCCCTCAGTAAACTACTCTCCTGGTATCCTCCCTTCACCCCTCGCAGCTTGAAATACGCCTGAGGTTTGGATAGAATTAGGCTTAGGTTCACTGCAAACCCAGCCATGTCGATAGCAAATGGCCGATGTGGGTCAAAGACAGTTTTCCAGCCATGCACCTTGCCTCTGGCATTTATTTTGGGTGACTCGTATCGTAGCCCACCCACAAATGCCACGGGCCACACAGACACCTTTTTAGTGGACCTCATCTGTTAGATGAAAGCACAGAGATACAACTTACTCATGGGAGTTTACAGAAATCCTCACGTCTCGCTTCAAGAACAAGCATTTAGCAAAGACATATAATAGGAAGGTGAGAGAGCAAAAAGAGATCAGTTTTACTTTCAAAATGTATCACCTCACCTCTTCAAACAGCTGCAGACTGTATGTGTTGTCATCATCTGCAAAGTAAACAACTCCAGGCTGGCTGTAATTCATGGTGAAGGTCTCTCGTAGCCAACGTAGGGCCAGGTTCCTCTGCAAGGTGCCACGGGGTACTCTGGGGTTCCTACCATCCCCTCTAGCTTTATAGTTCAAAGGTGTCTCCACGTTGAGATGGGTGTAGTTAAGGCCTGTTTCCTGAAGGAAGCGACTGACCAGAGCGGTCCTCCTCTGGGAGTCCTCCACCACGATCCAGTGCAGGTTTGATATGTGAAGCAGCGTGTTGGCCAGGCGGGTCAGCTCAGCCTTCTGCACTGAGCGGCTGTAAGTAGGAGTGATGATGTGGAGAGCAGGAAGGATTTTGGACCAGGGCGGGGGCCGGTTGTATACATACTCAGTTCGGACCACGTGCACAATGTCATGGTTCTGAAGTGAGAAGGATTCCTTTAAGGCTCTTGAGTCCGAGCGACCTCTGATTTTGTCAGCTAGTGAGGAGCAAAAAGAGCATAAGTTGTAGCTTCTGTATTTGCTCATTTATGGCTATATAAATGGTGAGCCATGGGACAATGTGCTTATTTTATGGTTAGATGCAAACCATGCAAGTGAGAAGTAGAGATGCACCAAAAAATCAGCTCATTACTAAAATTAGGTGATTTTCAGCTTTTCTGTCCCTTACAGATAACAAGCCAGTTAGAGGCTTAAAAATGCTAACTTTTTCCGGCTCGATATACACATCATACCTAAGAGCTAAAAGGTTATGCTGGCAACAAACTCTTCAGTCTGGAGGTTGTTGCTGAAAGAAGACTCAAAGTCAATTATTTTTAGCATCAGTCAGATTTATTAAAGAGAATATAGAAAAAACACAAATGTTGAAAGAAGCTGTTGAAAAGGCAACACTGTTTTAGGGAAGCATGTTGGCTGTTTAGGCTGCTACTTGTAAACAGGAAGTGAGATATAAGCACCTAACAGGAAGACTGATGGGAGTAGAGCACAGTTGCTCCTTTAGAGGTGTTTACTTCTGTCAACATGCTGAATTTGGAAATCTCACAGATTTCCAATTAAGGTAAGGGTCTACATTCTCAGGAAATGTGCACATGAACTGCTATTTGCTATGGTTATGTCATGAAGTGTGGTTGTGGAATACGGCCCATGCGCAGAGTGCAGATTGAACATCATAATGAATTATTAAAAAGAACAGGAAACCTACAAGGAGAAAAGTGGATCAGCTGAGACAGAAGGCAAACTGGAAAGGGAAACTAATTAAGGGTGGGGCGGAGCGGGAGGGACGCTGTGTAAATCCGGGGTAAGGATCATGACAGGTTATTGCTCACCGCACTAATCGCTAATATAAGATGCTAAAGAGAATCTAAAATATCAACTGCAAAATCCCTGTGTCTTTGTTTTGAAGTTAAATTGTTTTAAGCGATTCTCACACACATGGTGTGACATCGCCTCTGCTCCTTCTGTAAATAACTACTCGTAGTATGAAGGCTGGAAAAAAAAAAACCATAAAATTGCATTTTTTCCTTTTTATTAGTTATCAGCAAGTCCGCGCTGTACAAAACAGCTCTGACTTGCTGTTTGGACATTGGTCTCTAATGGGTGCACCCCAATCAAAAAAAGCTCATATTTTCAAACTTATGTTAGATCTTACTGGTGCAAATATATCAGCATCCTGTAACATAGGACTGAAAATAGTTAAATATTTCTGAAAGCACCAACCCAGCCTTGCATTTTTTACCTTTTTGAGCAGCTAGGACAGAGGCGACGTTGCTTTGGTGCCAAACACTGACGAGCAGCGTCCAAGGCAACACAATCAGTACAATGGCAACAATGTCTCGTCTCTTCGGCATCTCCAGGGTGGCCGCCAAGACATCTCACTGTCTGAAATAAATACAACACACAGTTTACTTACTCTACTTTTACGTATTATTAATTTCTTTATTACTAAACCAAACGTAATTGTTTACTTTCTAAAAAAGTCTTTGTTCCTTTAGAGTTCCTTTGTCAGTATTTTTCCTAGTATTTGAAAAGCCAATTAAACGTCTTGGATTAAATAATCTAATTAAGTTTAGGCCTTAAAATTCTTGAACAGACTGAGATTTTCCATACCAAGTCTTAAATTAAATTCAGTCATCTCTTAAGTTAGTTTTTTCATTCATTTTCCGATCAAGTATTTTTCTTTTTTTCTGGATATTTGCTGTCGTTCCATGATTTGTCGTTCTGGCTGAGAAATTTAGGTAGTATTAGGTCATGAGAAAACTACAAACTCCATAATGCAAGGAAACAATAAGCCCCATTGAAATGCATGTATCCACATTCATCCTTCCTGTGAAAGAATTTAGCTTCTGAAAGTGAAAGATTGAATGTTTGGGTAAATAAAGTCCGAATGTTGTTGTTATGTTCTCCACTACCAGCTACTCTATTATCATGAGAAGGTGTATTATATAACAAGGCTTGGTGGAAAAACAGGCTATTCAGGGTGGAGCTGTAACCTTCTGTCCTTCTACATAATTCATCCATTCATTAGTTCTTCATACAGCTGTTTAGGGTTGGGGGCTGATGCCTATCTATTGGACTTACTTATTGAGTCTCTTTTTAGTGTTGTGAGAATTCTCAGCACTAAAAAGATTTTTATGTTCCTACACAGTTTCTTTAATGTACTCTTAAAATGCAACAAGCAGGTCCAGTATTTATTAATTAAGTGAGGTTCTGTTGAAAGGTTATTAGCGGTTAATACCTTACCTTCAGCAGATAACTCCCAGATCAGCAGGCAAATAGGGTTCACTTAAATTGCTATAATACTTTGTGCGTTTTACTTCAGTGTGAGTTTCTCTGACCAGAGGATGTGTCATGGTGCACTGCCTCCAACCTTAATATTGTGTAAATAATCATCGGCCTCTGTGTAAATAGCCATCCAATGCAAACAGGACCGTAACGTTTTTGAGACTGAAGAAGGTAGAAGGTTTTCTTAGGGAACCAGTTAGCTTCACCCCCTAGAACCAGCTTATCCGGAAATATATACCGATAGAGGGTGTTATCAACTGCAGGTTCAACAGTAAATATTCGTAACTTTTAAACAGAACGTCACTGCCAAAATCCTGAACTACCACTTAAAGATAAACCGCTCAGGGTTTTCTCATATTTGGAGTTTAGTTTCAGACTTGAATAAAGATGACAGAGACCAGTCCCAGACACTTCCTAATAAGTCAGTAGAAACAAAAACAAAGTATCCAGAGCTTTTAGAATTATCTGTGGTAGAACTTGAAAATTAGATAATAACAATAAGGCTCCTTTACAAAGCCTTTCTGAAATAAACATGCGAAAACAAGCCACATCTGAGCTCCTTCTGGCCATTCATAAATCACAAGTGGAAATGATATCCTGTATGGTATCCTGCATAACTGGGAAAGTTTATTTACAAATCAAGACACAAAGTTGCAAAGCGCTGCAAATTTAAGTTACTGTATATATCGAACAAAGCAATAAAATCATTACATAAAAGCCTGGTAGATCAAAACAGCTTTCAGATGGTTTTTAAAAGCATTCACAGAATCAGCAAAGCCAAGTTTCAGGGGCAAATCGTTTATCATCATAAACAAAATTTAGTATATTATAAAGTGCTTTACAAACCAAAGTGGTTACTAGGTAAATAACAGATACAATGAAAATAAAAACTGATATTTAATAAAAAGCCATTAAAGCAATTAAAGGCAAAGAAGAAACAAGCACTGGCCTTCTACAGTTCAGGAGCCACCGACTAAAAGGCCCTTTCCTGCCTTCTTTTTAGCCTTTGATGAGGAACAACCAGGAGATTCTGGGTTGAGACTGAAGGTTAGGAGCAGTAGTGTGTTTAGTTAGAGGCTGACACTAATGATCAGGAAGCTTGTCTTTAGAACCCTTTCGGGGAGAACAAGGACCCCAAATTGAACTCTGAAATCTACTGGGAGTTAGTGTAAAGAGTATAAGACAATATGAGACAGCAGGAGGTGCGGTGCAGCATTGAAGACAGCACATTGCATAAAATCTGTGACAGTAGTCTCCCCATAACTTTCTTTTTACAACAGTAATGGCAGACAAACTCAGTGCAGCAATCCTGATCTTGGTTGAGCAAATGGTTTAAATTTAGATGATATATCTTGGCCTCTTTTCTTCTCTTCGGAAATCATTTCTGGATGTTGTTTATGCTTTTACATCTACAAACCATATATCATACATTACTACCTGTGACAACCTGGCTTGGCGAGTCAGTGGCGTATCAGAGATGGGCTGATTTCAACCCTCCTGGTCAAAAGGGTCCTTTCACGAAACACATGGACGTGGCAAGAAGGTACCCTAATCATGCCTTAAAGTGTTTTGTTAAAATACTTACTGAATTTGTCCAGATAATACAGTCATTCTAAACAATAATAAGAGGGAAAACCAACGGCAACAATAATTGGATGATTGCATTTGATTCAGAATTACTCCCCAATAAATAGCTGTTATTTTTCATTTGTAGTGATATAATTTAACATTATACATTCTTTATGTATCACCCTATGTTATCACTGAGATGTAATGTAAAGAGTCTCCCTATAGTCCCTTCACTGTGGATCAAATTCTGAAGACCATCAACATTATGTAGCCACAAGGGATAAACTACAAGAAAATACGCATTTTGTCAAGAAGCACAGCAGAAATCTAGGTCAGACAGAGCTCCAAGCTTCCTGTTTTATCTCAAGTGAAAACAGGCTGGTTGTAACAGAGAAAAGGAAAAATAACATCCTTTTGTTGTGCTTAACAGTAGACATAGATGTATGTCAGATAAATTACAAGAAAATGCATATTCTTCTAAAGTATGGCTAAAAAGAAATCCTGAGACTAATCCAGAAGTTTAGGTCAAGCTTATTTTAACTAAGTATAGCAATAACTACAAGTTTTTATTTAGTTGGGATAAACAGCCAGTAGTACAAACTAGCTTTGTGTAGAATGATAAATACTTTGTCCCTTCCTCCTTAATTCCAGATGATGCTTTCAGATCTCTTATTAGCATAATCCTTCACTTTGGCCAGCCACAGAATTTGGAGCTCAACTTTTGATCGCTGTGTTTTCAGACGTGAACTTAACTTAAGTGCTGGAAGACTTTGGGTGCGTATACCATCAAGACTTTATTACCAACAAAATATTTTAAAATACTACCTTTATTTTTGTGTTAAGCAAAGCAATTCCTACGTACAGTTAATACGTACAGGGAGCAGGAGCAGGTAAAACTAATTTGGTGATTATTAACCTTGAGTATTTAAATCTTTTTGCCACACAGTTGTTTGTCCTGGCTCTTTTTTGAGCATTTGCTGCCTATAACAATGTTACAACATTAAACATTGGGTAAACATAATAATAACTTCTGAAATCTGATGGTTTGGCTGATGTATTGCAGCTTTGAATGTGTGCAAATAACACAACAAGGTTTTCTCTGCATGTAGACCTTTGGCTACAGGAGCCACAGCCACACATTTAATACAGTAGAAAAATACAGTTGCAGTAAGGTGTTCACATGTAGTGCCATGAAAACTATTTGCTATGAAAGACTTCTTGTGTTTTTGCTCAACCTGGTTCATGTGAAAATGTAATTTCCCCATTAACCTTATTATTGGCTGTGCCACCCTTGGCCTCAACACCCACCAAGCGTATGCAGTAATGAATAAATGTACATTGCTGTGGAGGAATTTTGGTCCTCCCTTCTTTGAAGGATGGTGTTAATTCAGCCACTCTGGAGGGTTTGAGCCTGTTTAAAGTGATGCCACACCATCTCAATTGGTTAGGTCAGACATTCATTAGGCCACTTCAAAAACCTTTATTTAGTTTATTTTGACTATTTAGATGTAGACTTGTTGCTTTGCTTTGTATCATTGTCCTCCTGCATAACCCAAAAATGCTTGAGTTAAGGTCAGGAACTGATGTTTGGATATTCTCCTTCAGGATTCTCTGGTAGGAGCAGATTTCCCTTTTCCAACAATTACAGCAAGTCGTCAATGTCTTGAAGCACCAAAGCAGCCTCAGACCGTCACACTCATGTCATGTCTGACTGTTGGTATGATTTATTTTTCTCAAATGCTGTGTTCATTTTATACCATGTGTACAACATGTAAGTCATTAAAAATAAGCAATTTCATACAAAATAAATATCGCTATTTAGTGTGAGTTACCAGAAGAAAAGAATGATCCTTATTTTCAGGCACATGTTAAACTCTGTTTTTAGTCTACACCATAGAAGTTCTAAGAAATCCACCCAACTCTTTTCAAGCTTGTATTACCTTTATCTTCAGGCTTCCCTGCATGAAATGGATTCTTTGTTGATTAATCACAACTCAGTGAAATTACAGTAATTAATCCTTGATTAAAAACGATCCACCCCTAGTCTCAGTTCAGAGGTGGTGCCATCAAATTAAATCAGGTTATGTTTAATGAGGCCGTATATGACCAGCATGTCATTGACACAGATGAACAGAAGAGATGACTCTACCTCTTGACTACTGTAAACATGGAATAATTTTACTTGAGGCTGAAAAAATACAATATCTCAATGTAAAAGAAATTAGCAATTTCACATGGGAATGTGTTCTTGTGAATGTTTACGTTAATTACACATCCATCCATCCATCCATACATCCATACATCCATGCCTTCTGAAGGCAGTTGTGTTTAGAGATATCAGAGTAAAAAGGGTGTCACGTGTATCCGTCACACATTTTTTCCACATTTTTATTCATATAAAAGGTTTAAAACCATGTATGTTTTGCTTCCACTTTACAATTATGCCCTACTTTGTGTTGGTCTGTCACATTAAATCATGCCAAGAAAGTACTGAAGGTCTTTGTTGTAATGTGACAAAATGTAAAAATGGGGTGTGAACATTATTCAGCCCACTTCATGTTGATCGCCCCAATGGCCCTGGAAGGAAGGTAATATTTCTAGGTTCTTATTGTTATTCTTTCTGTTATAGTCATCTCCGTTTAATATCCTCCATCGTTGTAAAATCTGTTTAGGTATCAGATGGACCGTTGTTACTGATGCCAAACATAACCTTTAGAGTCCACCACACCCTCCATCCACACAACCATTTGAATCATCTGGGAATGTAAAGTGCATATAGTGAATGGAGAGGTTAGTTCTGTTGGAGGAGGAATGTTTTGCAGTCTATAGCTTTAACCCACTTCATATCCCAAGCAGGAAGGGCACATGGTTGCAAACTGCTGCTCAGCTGCACACTTGTGCATATGCAGATACCTATATACCTATGTTAGCATTCATGCTTGCACATAAAACGAAGAAAAAACAAATCACCAATGAAAACTAATGGGTAATATAACACCTTCTGTTCCTAAAAAACTAACAGCTTCCATAATGATTTGTAAAGATCAGATTTCAGAATTTAGTAGGTCATACAGACTTGATCTTATTTTTGTTGTCTATGTACTTCTGGGCATAATGGATTGTTTTCTTTTACTGAATTTGTCATGATCCGCACCTGATTTGTGTTTCTGTTAATTGCACCCACCTGTTTTCCATGTAGTACTGTCCATCTCTGTTGTATTTAAGTCAGTGTGTTCTGTTCCCTCATTATCAGGTATTCTGTTGTATCTTCATTGCAGTTGCTGTTGTCATTCGTGGTTCCTGAGTTTTCTTTCGTGTCTTTTAAGTTCATTTTTGTTCAATAAACGTATCTGTCTACCATGCACCTGCCGATGTCCTGCTGCCGCTTTGGTCCTTCAACACCGCAAACCGTGACAGTATGACCCGACCACTGTCACACTGAGCACACGGACTTAAAAACAACAGAGATGAACAGAACTACATGGAAAACATGTGGGTGCAATTACCGGAAACACAAAACAGCTTCGGATTATGACAGAATCAGGCTGGAAGCTCCCAGTAGATGGTTCTTATATCTTTAGTACCACACTTCATTTTAGAAGCAGACTCAGCTACAAGCCTTGATTTCCCTGCAAATCACACAGCATATCTGTGCTGAAAGATGCACTCAGGACATATTTTTCTAACTTTTAAATCCTGTTGGTCGACAATGTTGGACTAAAAAGAGTCCACTACACTGAGAATACTACACTTAAAGCAGCTAGAAGTAAAAGATAGACACTTACATACATGAAGGATCCAGCACGTCTAATCCTGTTGGGCTGTGAGGTGATTTTCTAGTATAGTGTGCCATAGAGTCAGCATCTGATAAACAGAGTGATCTGTCAATTCCTCTTTCAGGAAGAAAAGTAGAAAAAGGTGAGCAGTAAGGTTGATCAGGTTGACAACTTGTGCACTTTGCTCACACCATCCAGTGGTGGCAATCTAAGCCTCGGGTCCCAGGGTTGCGTCCTCGGTGCCAGCCACTGTAGAAACAGAGGAGGTCATCCCAATGAAAGAATGCTGCTTCTCATGGCTAAAACAAAGGCAGGTATTGTCAAAGCTGGGCAAGGGGTTGGGTTGGTAGGGGCAGTCATGGCAAGAGAACTCAGGACAATAGAATTAATCACATACAAAAACAGCAACACCAGTGGATTTTGTTTTAGGATGAAAACAGCTTTGAAAAAAAAAGAGAGAAAGAAAATCTTTAGTCATGGACAAATTGGTGAGACAGTAAGGATATTTCTAATGTATATATTTTAAAAGAGCTGGATGCTAGCTAAACTTTTTCTCTGAATATTTAGAAGTGTGATAAAATAATTGTTATGATTTAAGGCATGAAAGGCAGTAAACATTTTCTGCTAAAACAATGACAATAAAAGAAAATGGACATGTCCTTCAAAATGATCCAGTTTTCAGCATGCATTTTAAAGAGTGATCATACTTTTTCCATGTAAGGTTAGGCTGTTTGGAATAATCGCCTACTACTTTACAAACAGGCATTTTTACTAGCAGTTTGAAATAGAGCTCTAAAAGATGTTTCTTTAGGCTAAAACATGTCCTGAATACGGCTGTGTCTCTTCTGACACATACGTTTTTGCCATTAACAATGATGGGTGGGATCATGTTGAAGAGTAGTGAGACAAAACAGCTAATTGGATTTCAGTCATGAATTGTTTGTTTCACAAGTGGTGACACTTGAAAATAGAACAGCACCAAAAATAAGTGCCTTCTCCATTTAGTGGGCATTGATGGGCAGTGCAAACAAATGTGTATTTCCCATATGTAAATTTCTAACTCTTCTCTCAGTCAGCTGAAATAATCAGATCAAGAGCTTTGGGACAAATGGGTGGAAGAATGGAAAATGTAATTGTTCGTTAAGTCATTCGTTAAGGGGGATCTATGCATGTATTACAAGATTATCATATTATTGTTATTATTAGTCGTAGTAATAGTAGTATTAACATACATTATGCCTTAGTACACTGATCCCATCTGCATTTTTAATTTGTTGGTATCGGTGTTCCTGATTTAATTGTACTCCTGATTTGTAATTGTGTAATTTTTATTCAGGATCATTCAGCATGGACAGGCTGTATATCTGGCATATCCAGGCTCGTGAACCTCACCCAAATGCTGGATTGCACACCAATCAATTCTATTTAATTAAAATCAGCGTTTTAAGGTTTATGCAAATGTCATAAATTTTTTTAATGTGTATTTATTTCTAAATCAGGGCATTGGTGAAATTAAATTCAGACTCAAAAGATTACCAGCGATTATACAATTTAACCCAGAGAGCCATCGTCTGCACAAATTTTAATCCATACTTAATCGTCACATCACTGTTTTGGTTAAAATATGAGGTCGTGCAAATATGGTGAAGTTCTGCCTCCCCACATGTTGTGGATTTTTAGGTTGAGAGGTTAAAGTAATGTTTGTCTCATTGTGTTGCTGAGAATCACACTGAACATTACAACATCAACCAGTTGGCAAACTTCAAGTGAAACTTTGTTGGACGGTTGGACTCCCTGTCTGGGAACAATAAAGTTATAGGAGCACAGTTTAGAAAAATTTACATCATGTATCTTTTGCAAACGTTTGTAATGTTTGTTTTCAGTCAGTTTGATGAATTAGCCTTGTTCATGTAAGCTGATCTCCTTCACATGAACAAACCCTGCACACACGCTGGACAAGATTTCCCTGCATTCACAACATGCATCAATTGACATAAGAACAAATTCACTAGAATTTTGTTTCAGCTCTAAGTGGGTCATTTGCACAAACATGCAAACAATTACTAGTGATTAGGTTTTAATTTATAATGTGTATACAATAAAAATGAATGACAGAGAAACTAATCATTTTTGTAAGAGCTTTCTCCATCTGATGTCTTTTTTGTAGAATAGCTGCTCTTAAGTAAGTTGTCAACATATTATTTTATTGTAATATTCAGTGAGAGTTTAAGAATTCAATGTGGGTGTCTGTGCTGAAGTTACAGCTTTTTAGAGGTAAGATGTTAAGAGATACAAAGCATGTGAAATCTTACATTTCAGGCAAAGTGTTAATGAGTTCCAGAGAGCCTTGTGCTAGCAGCGCATTTCACAGACACAGATGGCAAAATGTTCCATTTACAGTAGTCTGTATCACAAAGGCATCTTTTCAATTAAATTAACAGTACTCCTTAGATTTGGATTTTGGGAGACTGCTAAAACTCAACAAGCAAAAAAAAAAAACAAGCAACAAAATCTGTGAGAAGAATCAACACATTTCATTTAATGTTTTACAGATTGTCCCAGAAGAGTTTTCTCTAAATTAATTTTAGTTAAACTAAAACTTTGGAGAAAAGTTGGACTTTTGTATTTCTTGGAAATTTAACATATGCAGGGTCATAATTAAAAATGAAGTACACCCATCTTCAGAATGACAATTTTACATATGACACATAAAAAAACAAACATCTGGTGGTTAGCAGGGGCTGATACTATAAAGCAGGTTCAGCTCCTCCGAGGGAAGCCCAAGGCGCTCCCTGGCCAGCCGAGAGACATAGTCCCTCCAGCGTGTCCTGGGCCGTCCCCTGGGCCTCCTCCCGGTGGGACGTGCCTGGCACACCTCCTGAGGGAGGTGTCCATGAGACATCCAGTATAGATGCCCGAGCCACCTCAACTGGCTTCTCTCGATTTGGAGGAGCAGCGGTTCTACTCCGAGCTCCCCCCGGATGGCCGAGCTCCTCACCCTATCTCTAAGGGAGTGCCTGGCCACCCTACGAAGGAAGCTAATTTCAGCCGCTTGTATCCAGGATCTCGTCCTTTCGGTCATGACCCAAAGTTCATGGTCATAGGTGAGGGTAGGAACGTAGACCAACCGGTAAATCGAGAGCTTTGCTTTCTGTCCCCATCACAGCAGCAGCCACACCGATCCGTCTGTCGATCTCCCGCTCCATTCTCCCCTTACTCGTGAACAAGACCGCTAGATACTTGAACTCCTCCACTTGAGGCAGGAACTCCCCTCCAACCTGAAGAGGACAGGCCACCCTTTTTTGGTCGAGAACTATGGCCTCGGACTTGGAGGAGCTGATTTTCATCCCAGCCGTTTCTCACTGGGCTGCGAACTGCCCCAGTGCATGCTGTAGGTCTTGGCTAGAGGGGGCCAGCAGGACCAACTCATCTGCAAAAAGAAGAGACGAAATCCACTGGTCTCCAAACCAGACTGCCTCTGGCCCTTGGCACCTAGAAATCCTGTCCATAAAAGTTATGAACAGGACCGGTGACAAAGGGCAGCGCTGCCGGAGTCCAACATGCACCCTGAACAGGTCAGACTTAGTGCCAGCAATGCGTACCAAACTCTTGCTCCACTTACACAGAGACCAGATGGCCCCTAATAAAGGGCCCCTGACTCCGTACTCCTGGAGCACCCCCCACAGGGCACCACAAGGGACACAGTCTAATGCCTTCTCCAGGTACACAAAATACATGTGGACTGGTTGGGCAAACTCCCATGAACCCTCGAGTACCCTGCAGAGGGTGTAGACATGGTCCAGTGTTCCACGGCTGGGACAAAAACCACACTGCTCCTCCTGAAGGTTCGATTATCGGCTGGACTCTCCTCTTCAATACCCTGGCATAGGCCTTACCAGGGAGACTGAGGAGTGTAACGCCCCAGTAGTTGGAACTTACCCTCCGGTCACCTTTCTTATAGAGGGGGACCCCCGGTCTGCCAGTCCAGAGGCACTGTCACTGACTGCCACGCAATGTTGAAGACGGGTGTGCCCCACAACATCCAGAGACTTGAGGTACTCAGGGTGGGTCTCATCCAACCCCGAAGCCCGCCACCATAGAGCTTTTTAAACACCTCGTGACTTCAGCCTGGGTGATGAAAGAATCTCACCCTGGGTCGCCAGCCTCTGCTTCCACCAGGGAATGCGTTACGGCAAGATTGAGGAGATCCTCCACCCAATAATGTCCCCAGTCGAGGTCAGCAGCTCCCCACCTGTAAACAGTGTTGGCACAGAACTGCTTCCCCCTCCTGAGGTGCCGGACGATTTGCCAGAATGGCTTTGAGGGCACCCGGTAGTCCTTCTCCATGGCCTCACCGAACTCCTTCCAGGCCACTACCATTTGGCCCGGATGCCAAAACGACAGTCAGAGACCTGTCCCCGACCCAAAGGCGCAGGGATGCAACCCTCTCATCCACTGGGGTAACCCCAACACGAGATGGCTGAGATGGGGGGCAACAAGCAAACCCACCCCAACTCGCCGTCTCTCCCCGCGGGCCACTCCAGAGTAGAAGATAGTCCAGCCTCTCTTGAGGAACTGGGTAACAGAGCCCACGCTGTGCATGGAGGTGAGCCCAACTATTTTTAGTCGATATCTCTCGACCTCCCACACAAGCTCAGGCTCCTTCCCCCCCAGTGAGGTGACATTCAACATCCCTAGAGCCAGCCTAAGCATCCGGAGATCATGCCGTCGAAGTCTCCACCTTCGTCCGCTGCCCGATCCTCTTTGCACCGGTCCCTCATGGTTCCCCCTAACATCACTTTTGTTAGGAGATGGATAAGAATCCTCACTGACATACATAACAAAGACAAATGACCTACGGTTTGACATAAAGTTTAGTACATTGGGTTTGATTGTGGAACAGTCTGTAACAAGGTTGATTAGAATGCTGCAGCTAAACTTAGATTAAAGATTGGACCCCTACTATTACATACCGTATCAGATAGACACCAGAATGGTGACACATTGTCTACTAATAAACACTGAGGGAGTGTACATCCCTTGCATGGGATTACCAGATACAAAACTACATGTGACCTTCTTTCGGGACTGCTTCGTCAATTTGATCTCCGAGACAATCCAGGACAGGAGCCTCAGTGCTGATCTTTGTAACTATTCCTATGCCTTATTTGGTATAAAAGTGTTAAAGGTTTAGCTCTGTTTGAGAGTCGTTCCTTTAAGAGAAAGTTTTTTAGACAGTGGGGTTGCTTCTGGGGAAAGATCCTGATGAACTCTGAGGCGTCTGATCGCCAACAGGGTGCGGTAGCTTGGACATGTTCAAATAAATTCTTGTAGTCAAACAATTTATTTTCTAATAGAGAATGCTTAAGTAAATTTGGGTTTCTGTATACTTTGTACATTTATTTACAACAGTGAGTTTATACCAGTTAGAAAATTACAGCAAGGAATGTTAGGACTTATGTGGCCACATTATTAAAAGAAAATGTTTGTAAGATTTTAAAAATGCCTTTTTCACCCACTATCAGATCCACAGAGGTCCTGTGCAGGTGTTTTGTGCTTGTGCTGTGTCTCTCGCTCTCTACAGGGCGTGACTGGCAGGTGCAGCTCAGCAGGTGTTACTCGTTTAGCCCAATCAAGAGGGCTTCTTAAAGAGCAGGAACCAGGAGGGAGGTGTCAGATTGTTATCTCTGCCAGCGTGGTAACCTAACCGTGTTCTACAGTTCTCCTGTGTTTCCTGTGTTGCTTACTCGAGTCTCTGTTCCTACCTTTACACCTACACCTCCCGGAAACACCAAACTACTGCACAACTGCCTGTCCACCCTCCAACACTGCTCGCTCAGCTGAAGCGCTGCCATTCCGAGGATCACACAAGGAGTCAGTACTGAGAACCTCTGTGCCGCTCCTCCTAACTCATCATTCATTACCTACATAAAACAGACCTAACTCCTGCACAACTACCTATACCTTCATCAGGGCAAACAATAACATCTCTCCTCCTCAGTGCCTACCCAGATCTCTCCGGTAGTTCTAGTCCGGGTTCTGTAAAGCCTACTGAAACACTGGTGTTGTTGAGAACTCAGGGAACTTGTGATGACTATACTGCATCTATCTAATGACGAACTTGGTTTTTCTCAGCTTCAGAAAAAATATTTTTACCTTCGAGGACTGCTTACACACTTTGTTCTTCTGAAAGAAGCGAACCTTGAACATTATTGTGAATGTTAAGCTGAGAGTTTTGTACAATTAGCTCAGACTTTACACAGCATTGTCATGAGAATAATTAAATAACATATTGTTATTACAATACCAATGTGCAAAATAGCAGGACTTCTTAGACTGATTAAAAACTAGGCTATAAATGAAGTGCCATGCATACATTTGGTCTTTAGACGTAGTATATTTGATTAATCGGATAAACCGTACTCCTCTAGCTGTCCATTTGTTTAGGATACTGGTTAAAATGCAGAAATACAATGTGGGATTAATCTTTTTTGTATATTAAATTAAGAAGCAATACTGTTCAGAAAGGGATGGGTAATCACTTTCATGAATTTGAAGTTACAATACTCAAATTCGAACAGTACAAATGTCGCTTTGCTTGGTTGTAATGTCTTGCTGCTACCACAAGGTAACAGTAAAGCACCAAGTTGTTTGCTGAATGCCAATAAGCAGTAATTAAGACTGCCCGTTCTGCCAAACAAAGATCCTGACCTGATTACACCTGTGGCATTATGGTGGAGCTCACACCCATGTTTCACTTAGGCACTGGTCACACTGCAGGTCTTAAGCCTCATTTGTGATATTTTGCTAAGATGCTTTTTTATTGCATTGTTGTTCACATTATAATTTTTATGTGGCCACCATCAGACACAAGTTTAAATACTCTACCCCATGAACAGACCCGAATGCACTTAGTTTAATGTTCTTCTCTCTAGAACGCGAATAAAGAGACACAAAAGAACTATGAACAACAGTGTGTGTTGAAATATTAAAAAGAGCTGCAGTCACAACATCTGCCATGCTTGTTGTACATTTTCTCAGCTCCATCAATGGAAATTGTCCATCACACGCAATCACATAATGGTTAAATGAAATTACCACTTTCAAAAACATTAGCTTTGCAATATCCAACATTTCCTATCCTATTTAGGACCACAAAGTGTCATTGTTTTTAAGGCCGACTTGACCCACATGCAGAGAACACTCAGACAGAGAAGCGTATTTCAAGATGTTTATTTACTCGGTTTAGGAAAGTGGGAGAGCAAGCAGGTTGGTCGTCTGACTGCGAGAGAGAAAAACAGAGGTGAGCTGGGAAAACGGGACGAAATATTCATTTCTGATCTATGCTCCCCCCCAGCGATCAATCCGCTGGGGGGGGAGACAGGTGCGAGTCTGGAATGAACCTGCACTGGTTTGACTGGAGCGCTCTGCTGGTCCTAGTGGAGAGTTGGTTAGGCAGGTTGCGCTCAAACAGTCTGGGGACTCACGGGGGTGGTAGCCAGGCCCAAAAAACAAAAACTCAGTTCCCACAGAGAAAAATGATCCACAGAAAACCCACTCCAGTGGCTCGGCTTAGATGGTCTAAGGCGAAGGAGAGAAAAAAAACAGGCGGTTAGTCAAGGCTTACAGGAAAATTTCCAAATTTCAGAAAAGACTGGCCAGGTGAACACTACCACAGTAGGCAAAACACTCAGGCGCTGAAGTGCCGGCAAGCCACCCTCATATAGTCCTCCAGCTGATGAGGCAACGATGTGCACCTGTCAAACCTCCGATCAGCAGCTCCAGCGCCTCTTGGAGGTGAGGGAAAGTTAGCAGCAGGCAGGGAGAGGGCAGACTGTGACACCACCTCCCCCCTAACGACCGCCTCCTGGCGGTCTTGAAGAACCGGCCTGAGAAGTCCAGTAGTCCTGAATGAGCGTCGGGTCCAGGGTGAAGGATCTGGGAACCCAGGAGCGATCCTCCGGACCGTAGCCCTCCCAGTCTATGAGGTACTGCCACCCTCGGCCCCGGCGACGGGAGGCCAAGATCCGATGGACCGAGTAGGCGGGGTGACCCTGGAAGTCCCGGGCGGCCGGAGGAGACTCGGCTAGACGGCAGAGCGTGCTGGTCTGGACCGATTTCACTTAAGAAACGTGGAAAACCGGATGAATCCGGAAACTGGCAGGTAAACGAAGTCGAACCGAGGCGGGGCCAACCAGAGACTCGATGGTGTACGGGCCGATGAACCTGGGAGACAGTTTTCGAGATAAGGACTTGAGGGGAACGTCCCGTGTAGAGAGGCACACCTGCTGACCCGGACAGTAGGCCGGGGCCGGGACGCGCCGTTTGTCGGCGTAGCGCTTGTTCTGGGCCGCAGTCTGGTGCAAAGCCTTAGTCGCCGCGCTCCAGAAACGCCTGCGTATGTGCTGGCGCGCCGACGTCACCGTTATCTTCTGCTCGTCAGATGGGAACAACGGCGGCTGGTATCCCAGGAAGACCTCTAACGGGGTGAAACCAGTTGCAGTGGAGACGTGGGAGTTATGCGAGTACTCGACCCAGGGCAGGTGGGTGCTCCAATCGGCGAGGTCAGAGGATGTAACGCAGCGGAGCACCGCCTCCAGTTCTTGGTTCAGTCTCTTCACCTGCCCGTTAGTCTGGGGATGGAAACCAGATGTCAGAGAGACCTTCGCCCCCAGAGCTGGGCAGAACTCCTTCCAGAGCCGGGCGGTGAATTGGGGTCCCCGGTCTGACAGCACGTCCTGGGGTATCCCATGGAGCCGGAAAACGTGTTTCACCAAGAGCTTGGCGGTCTGGAGGTCTGATGGTAACCGTCTGGGAGGAACAAGATGACAAGCTTTAAAAAAACTGTCCACAATGGTGAGAATAGCTGTCATACCATGGGAAGGCAGCAACCCCATGACGAAGTCCACTGCAATGTGAGACCAAGGCCGACGGGGAATGGGCAGAGGTTGCAGAAGGCCAGCAGGCAGACGGTTTGACGTCTTGTTTCATGTGCAGACTGGGCAGGCGGATACATATTCCTTGACCTCTCGGTGCAGCGTGGGCCACCAGAAGCGTCTAGTAATAGCTGCAATCGTTCGACTGGCCCCCGGGTGGATGGCGAACCTCGATGAGTGGAACCAGGCGATAAGCCTGCCCCGAACTGCTGCAGGGACGAACAGGCGGTTGGTCGGTCCGGTACCCGGGCCCGGGTCAGCAAGGAGGGCCTGCCACACGCAGTCCTCTATCTCCCAGGTAACGGCCCCAACGGTGCAACTGAGAGGCAGGGTGGGGGCGGCCTGCGTCTCCGAGTTGTCAGAGGAGAACTGTTGGGACAGCGCATCGGGCTTACTGTTCTTAGTGCCTGGCCTGTAAGAGATTAACAGATTAAACCGAGAAAAAAAAGGGACCAACGTGATTGACATGAATTTAAGCGTTTAGCAGACTTGATGTACGACAAGTTTTTATGATCGGTCCAAACCAGCACAGGCAGCTCAGACCCCTCCAGCCAGTGTCGCCACTCCTCCAAGGCAAGCTTAATGGCCAGCAGTTCCCTGTCCCCGACTTCATAGTTCCTCTCCGCTGGCGCCAGGCGGCGGGAGAAAAAGGCGCAGGGATGAAGTCTGCCATCCTGGCACTGACGCTGGGAAAGCATGGCTCCCACCCCAGTATCAGAGGCATCCACCTCCAACGTGAACTGCCTTCCGGGATCGGGGTGGATGAGGACTGGGGCTCGGGCGAACCTGTTCTTTAACTGGCTGAAAGCCTTCTCGGCCTCTGGAGACCAGGCGAAGGGGACCTTGGTAGATGTTAGCGCCATCAGGGGGCTGGCAATGCGGCTGCAGTCTTGAATAAACCTTCTGTAGAAATTTGCGAATCCCAGGAAACGCTGCAACTGTTTCTGGGTGGTTGGAGCAGGCCAGTCCTCCACAGCCCTCACATTGTCAGGATCTGCGTGAACCTGCCCACCTTCAAGGACAAAACACAAAAAGCTGATGGAGGTCCGGTGGAATTCGCACTTTTTGGCCTTAACAAACAGCTGGTTCTCCAGGAGGCGCTGTAGGACCAAGCGGAGATGTCGGCGGTACTCTTCTACAGTTCTGGAATAGATCAGGATGTCGTCCAGGTATACAAAAACGAACACATTCAGAAAATCCCTTAATACATCATTCACTAAAGTCTGAAAAGTGGCAGGTGCATTGCACAACCCAAAAGGCATCACTAAATATTCAAAATGCCCCAGCGGGGTCTTGAACGCCGTCTTCCACTCATCCCCCCAGCGGATCCTAACTAAATGGTACGGATTTCTGAGGTCTAGCTTGGTAAAAATTGTGGCCTCATGAACAGGCTCGAAAGCAGACGAGAGCAGGAGTAATAGGTATTTATTCTTAACCGTGATGGCGTTCAATCGCCTGTCGATGCAGGGGCGTAAGGAACCGTCCTTTTTTCCGACAAAGAAAAAACCCGCACCGAGCGGAGATGAGGACGGCCGAATTATGCCAGCAGCGAGTGACTTACTAATATAGGCCTCCATTGCCCCCCTCTCGGGCCGAGAGATCTTATATAACCGGCTGGAGGGCAATGGAGCCCCAGGTAGGAGGTCGATTGCGCAATCATAGGCTCGGTGAGGTGGCAGAGACAGAGCCTGAATTTTACTAAATGCAGAACTGAGATCATGATACTCGCTCGGCACCCGGGTGAGATCTGGCCCCCTCGCTCGGCACCCGGCACCCCCCCAGGGGGTTGACAGGACTCGATTCTTAAATCAGTCCAGTGGAGGTGAGGGTTATGGCCCTGCAGCCACGGAAAACCCAAAACAACTGAGGCTTGGGATATAGGGAAAACAAACAGTGCAATGTGCTCCCTGTGATTGCCAGATAACACTAGCTCTATGGGTTCTGTTTTGTGTGTTATATTATGGAGTATCTGACCATCCAGAGCCAAAACCCGGAGTGGCTCAGGCAGAACCTCGGTTTTAATGCGCTGCTGTCTAACAAAATCCTGGTCTATCAGGTCTAGTTCACAACCTGAGTCTAGCAAGGCTGATAAGGGAACTGTACGTTGATTTATCAATAACGTGGCTGGTAACAAGAAACGAGAGGGCAAATTTAGTTCATGGTCCACCGGGTGCCCAATCAAAGCCGGCGGACCCGCCCTTTTGGCCGGACCGGACAATCCGAAATCAAATGCTCCAGGGACCCACAATAAAAACACTGCCCAGCCTCCCTACGACGCTGCCGCATGTTATCGGGAAGCCGCGCCCTTCCCAACTGCATGGGCTCGTGCTCGGGCTGGCTCGGTGACTGCACCGGCTTAGGCAGAGTCTGGGGAGGAGAGACGTACTGCGGTCTAAGGAGGGTCCGTTCGGATCTGTTTCGCCTCCTCTCCATCATCCGGTTGTCTAGGCGGACTGCCAGCGCTATGTATTCATCCAAATCCTCGGGCTCATCCAAAAGAGTGAGCTCGTCCTTCAAACTCTCATCCAGAGCAGAGAAAAGGTGGATTTTAGGGCGCTGGAGTTCCAGCCTGACGCAACTGCTAGAGTGCGAAAATCTATTGTGAAGTCCTTCAGTGGTCGGCTGTGCTGCTTTAACGCTCGCAAACGGCGAGCCACACAAGAACGATCCATGTCTAAATCGAAAGTCAACTTAAAGTCTTTAATAAACTGATCAAAGGTGCAGCCAAAACGGTTGTGGTTAGGAAACTTTGCCTCCGCCCACCGCAGTGCCCTGCCGGTGAGCAAACCCAGTACAAAGGAAATCTTCACATCGTCATGGGGAAACGACTGTGGGGTCCTATTGAATACGAGGGCGCACTGAAGCAAGAAGCCACGGCAGTTATCAGCCTCCCCGGAAAACTTCTCCGGGCTTGGAGAAACCACATCCCGACTATGGGGAAGTTGCTGGGACTCCGGGGGTGCCTCAGCGCCCTCGGGCAGCGAGGCGGGCGTAACCCCCAGCGTATGCTGCATCAAGGCAGAGAGCTGTTCCAGTTGCTGACTAACCTGTCGCTGCTGGGCGAGGAGGGAGCGGAGAGTCTGGAGGAGGTGTTCAGAAACTGTTCTTTGGAGTGCCTCTGCTGGGTCCAGCTGGCCTGAGTGTTCTGTCGTTGTTTTTAAGGCCGACTTGACCCACATGCAGAGAACACTCAGACAGAGAAGCGTATTTCAAAATGTTTATTTACTCAGTTCAGGAAAGTGGGAGAGCAAGAAGGCTGGTTGTCTGACTGTGAGAGAGAAAAACAGGTGAGCTGGGAAAACGGGACGAAATATTCGTTTCTGATCTATGCTCACAGTTCAGGGCGATCGATATAAGCCGAAGGAGAGAAAAAACAGGCGGTTAGTCAAGGCTTAAAGGAAAATTTCCAAATTTCAGAAAAGACTGGCCAGGTGAACGCTACCACAGTAGGCAAAACACTCAGGCGCTGAAGTGCCGGCGAGCCACCCTCATATAGTCCTCCAGCTGATGAGGCAACGATGTGCACCTGTCAAACCTCCGATCAGCAGCTCCAGCGCCTCTTGGAGGTGAGGGAAAGTTAGCAGCAGGCAGGCAGAGGGCAGACTGTGACACATAGCTTGAGTCAACTCAGATTTGTGCTATTCAGAATGTCATAAAAAAATCTAACATTATTAACATAAAGGCAGAAAACATAAATGCCACTTATGTCTACATTGTGGGGATGTAGACTTGCTCAAATAAAAGATCCTTCTTAGGATCGTGAAAAGTGATTGCCAGTGCAGTGCTTGCATCTCTGTCTGGTTTCCCATGTTGGAAAATGATCAATGCCATCCTTTCTCACATCAGGAGGCACACTGCAACTTGGTCTTTTACGGGGTGGTGTTGGAGTCGCTTCTGGAGATGGTAGTGGTCTACCACTCTTGATTTTGTGTGCCAACCGATGCCTGAAATCTTCGTAGAGCCATTGGTTTTGTTTTGGGTTGTTGCTTCAGCTGATCTCTTCTGTAGAGGTTCCAAGCATTGATGACTGCCACTGTAATAGTGTGCCACCATATGTACATGTACCATCTTCGAGATCTGAAGCTGAACATGTAAAGTGCAGCTAGCATATCAAGGAGATCAACACCTCCCATGAACTTGTTATATGTTTCAACAATGACTGGTCTGGGAACCATTATATTGGATATAATGGATTTGCGATCCCAACGTGGATGAGGAAATGAGGAAATCAGGTTCACTGCTTTGTTGTCATACCATCTCACAATTATGTTGTTGTCCTGGTTCACTCTGAAGTCCATTGACCCTCTTCCACTCTTCTTCAGCTCTTTTTCATCCTTCATGATGCAGTCTTTTATCTTGTTCGTGCGAATTGTTCCAATGTAATGGATTCCTTTCTCTTTTAGGTGTTGGACCAGGGGAACTGATGTAAAGTAGTTGTCTGCAAAGACCTTGTGATTCCTTCCAGCTGGAAGTGTTGATGTCATTTTCAGCACAATGTCTCCTGTAACACCAACATCAGACTTTTCCCTGGTTGGATTTTCTGCACCTTCACAAACATCAAAATCATAAAGAAAGCCACTTTGTCCAGCACGTCCCCACATCTTGAAAGCCCATTTGTGAGGTTTTGCAGGCATGTAGACACGTAGATGAGACTTTCCCTTGAATGGTACCATAATTTCATCAACTGCATGGCATTCTTCAGGAGGAATGGACAGAAAGTGTTCTCGTAGTTTCTGTAACCATGGCCTGAGCTTCCACAGTTTGTCTTTTTTTGCATCATCAGATGCACTGAGGTTGTCCTGAAAGTGAATGAGGGTTAGCAATTTCAGAAACCGATCTCTAGACATCAAATCACAAACAGCAGCTTTGTTTCCATCTCCCAATAGGCTCTCACAGAGGGCATCTGTACAAGCCCCATATGCATGTACATGCCCAGAACCTGCTCTATCTTCTTTACAGTTGTGTTTATGGACTTCCCCTCTTTTTGAACACTATAGATGTTTGTTTGTTCTGCAATCCCCAGGAGCATTTCATCAGTGACAAACTGCTTGAAGTACATGTATGGTGTCATGTCACACCTGTTATCGGTCCCTTCCTCAACACTGGCAATGAAATCGACAGATGGGGCTTGATATTGTGTTTTTCTCCATTTGTATTCCTTCCTTTTCACCTTGGCCTTCACTGATTCATTTCTAACTGTGTCCAGAATTGTTGTTGGGACCTCAACTTCCATGTTTGTCTGCGCTATACTTTGATCCCGACGGTTTTCTTCATCACTGCTCTCTGAATTTTGCTCATCATGCATAGCCTGGGGAGTCAGTCCTCATCATCATCCTCATCATCTTCCCCTAGCTGCTCTATATCACTTGAATTCCCATCCATTATCATGTTGATAACATTTTCAAAGTACTTTATTTTTCTCTCTTCTTCCTATAATCTTTTTGACATCTAAAAATACACAGATTACTGGTCAATACACCATAAAGATTATGGATTTATAATAATTGTTATGGTGAAAGAACCCATAGTTTATTATGAAATAGCATTTAATGATAATTATTGATTAAACAAAATAGTGTGTGGCTGAATTGTGGGAAGAATGACATACATCACTTTACAAAAATGTCACATGACTGTTCGGTGATGAAGCACCTTTGGTACCTGCAGTACCAAATATGATACATACATTTTAACACGATTTAACTGTGATATAAAGAATAAATTTTTAGGTAATGGTGCATTGTCTGAAAACATAAAGTATTAATCTAAAAAAGTGAATAACAATGTATATGTTATTCTTACCTTAACTTCTCTAAAACTGGCAAAAACTTTCCTGAAAAAAATGTATGACCAATCTCATGGGAGCAGACATTTTGAAAAGGGGGAAAAAAGCTGTTCCATTGCCTGTAGTGTAATGATAATCCAGTAGGGGGCAGAATACATGTCTCAAATTATATACAATTGGTTGTTAGGATAAATACTGATCATGTTGAAAAAAGAGGTCCCAGAAACTTATGTAGCAAAAATGATACAAATGGCGATAAAGGGACACTTTGCACCTGACAAAATTACAGCAAAATCATGCAAATTGCAATTAAAATACTGAGATTGCACACCCAGTGCTTATGACTATAATGTTCTACAATAGTCAAAGGCATGGGAAAATGACTACTTTATATAACAGGAAAAAAAGAGATCTCAACTACATGCATATTTTAATCCTTTGCTCGATTCTCAGGGCTTCTGTTGTAATGATTTTAAAGGTTCTCTATAGAGAAATTTGTTGGCTAAATATTCTTACTTATAGCTTTTGTTTTCCTTTTAATCAAACCCTTTCTAATATTGGATAGAACACATACAAACAGTTGGAAAGCAGCCTACTTTTTCAGTGCTGCAGAGTTAAAGAAAAACTCAAAGGAGGAAAAAAATAAAGGATGCCGACCTTAATTGCAGACTGAAGCCTCGGAAAAATAACATCCCTGCATGCCGCTTCCTCTTCTGCTGTCTCTGCCACCAAATGATCATAGTAAGGAAGATTTCACACCCATTGTGCTGCTGTTGGTGCCATTCACCAGAGACGCTGTATCTCTGAATGAATGGATGACTGAATAGCTGGTGGGAATGGGAAGCTCACTCTGTGCTTCAGCGCTCTCAGACTGAGATGTTTGAGAGGGAAGCTTATTTGGCAACACAGTCACTCTCTCCCTCCCTCTGTTTTACCCTCCTCCCATACCTCCTCTCTGTCTTCTTCCCTCTTGTTATTTGTTGCCATCAGCTCCCCTTAAAACCAATGATCTGTTCCGTTGGCTTGCTGTATTATGAGCGCCAGTGGCTATTAATCCAGCAAAATTGCTTGTGTAACAGAGACGTACACTATTTGAAGACATATATGTTAATGTATCAAAAGGGTCTGGCAGGGCATCTGCCCTGAGGAAATGTAGAAGAGGCCGACTTACAATCAGATGAACACAAGAACAGAGAGAGAGAGAGCTCGTGCAAATTGGGTGCATGTTCTCAGTAGAATAAGATTCCACTGATAAACACAGAATCACCTTTTAAACGTGTGGGACACAATTGCATTTTTGACAGTGAAGGATCACCTCTTTTTAGTCATTAACTGTTACTTTTTGTCTTTTAAAGAGGTGTGACATTTAGAGAAAATGCTAAACCACTGAAGATGATCAACCAACTTGACTTCAACCTTTACTGGATAATGGATTGTGGCTGTGCATCATGTTTCATCTAAGTGCTTGAAGGCAGTTTAACAATTCAGGTTTCTCACTGTAAAAGCAACAGGTTAACATATCTTGTATTGTCTTGCAAATTTTAATTAGTCATAGTCAGAAATTTGGGAAATTATGAATTTCCCTTTGGACTGTTTTTCACTTTGACAAGAAACACATGTATTTCACATGTCAAAATCACATTTGAGATATTTGAAACATATATGAAAAGTACGTTTTTGAAGATGGTTTTGGAAGATTTTAAGTGTATATAAAGCATGAAACATGTTAATTTCCACGTTCTTCAGGACCAACCCATACAATATATGTGATACACATGTGAAACCTACAAATAATATCTGGCATTGATGTGAAATCTTTAACATACAGCTGTAAGGTGTATGATTATTGATTATAAATATTTATCAAAAATTATATTTAAAAATTATAATTTAGAAGAAATAAATTCTAACCAAAAATCATTTCTTACGGATAAAGATCAGAAATACACTCTGGTGGCGTGACTATTGGGCTCAGAGCACTTAATAATTACAATTAGTTAATTATCATTAATAATTGATAATTATTATTCAAAACCACACCAAATGTCATGGTGTTTCACGGAATGGTGGGATTCTAACCTTATCTTGACACATTATCACTCTTGCACAAAACAAACACTGTCTCTTTATCTATGTGAAAATGTATTAAACCAATAGTCCCTCTTACAATCAAACTATTCTGGTCCAACAATGTTCACCCAATTAAGCATACACTATTCTACAAAAAGGGGTACACTAATAATCAAAAATAAGGATATGTGTTGAAGGGTAGATGGAGATCAAACCAGCAGTTTATGGACAAATTAGAATAACACAACAATTTGGATTACCTTGGAATGATGAACAAAACCACTACGCTATGAAGCTTTTCTCCGTGTGTGCGTTTCGACAGCAGCTATCAGCTGGTAGAATGATAGGGCCACGTCCCAGACGCGGAGCATCTGGCAGTAGGGCCCTTAGCCACTAACACCTGATAGCCCCAAATCTCGAACAAAGGGTTGCAAAACTCTGAGGTGGGAGCTCGGTGGAAAAACCCCAAGGGTAAAAAGATGATAGAACGAACAATGGAGTGACCAGGCCATGAGGTCCAGATTGCAGTCTGTTTCGAATGAAAAACCTCCAAAGTTCAGCTTTAACTCCTGGCTGATTGGCAATCAGCTGGACAGACACATCCACTCGTTGGTTGAGCTTCCACAGTATTCAGACAGCAAATCAAAACAGTTGAGCCTAAAACACTTCTATCAATATTGCATGCAACAAGTTAATACCTTGGACTAACTAATGGTGATCCTAATTCGCCTGAACTATGTCTCACCCTGCCAAGACTAAATACACCTATCCGATTTAATAAAATAAGAACAAAAATACTTTGACGTTGATTTCTTCTCTTCACCGGCTTGAGGATGGGTCGTTGGTCTGAAGAAAAATACGGGGGAACCAGAGTGTCACGCGTCTGTGTTCAACATAAAAATGGTAAACATCTCCATCCAAAACGGCGGAAATATGAGGAACCATTGCAGTCGACTGAAAAACAAGGAGGAGCCTCATCTCCTTGGAAACAAAACCTCTGTGGGTTTTACCTGTAGTTAGGTTGCATTTCCACGATCTTCGATCAGGATATGGATCTTCTGATCTTCTTGTATCAGACAGATTTCCAGCTTTCAAGCTCTTCTGGGAATGGCCAGTGTGGAGGAAAAGTAAACCCGTCCGCGAGCGTCTATTTCTCCAGAGATGCCCCCTTACGTCGTGAACTACGACTGGAAATGGCAGTTAAAAGTTTGTTTCCTTGGTTTTTTATAAGCTCTGATGATGTCTGTTAGAGTTAGAAAGCTGATAGATACAGACAAGTGTAAAATAAGACACAACTGAACCAAATAAGTTTGACTTGCAAGGGTGAGACAGTCCTCTGCCAGCACAGCGACTTCCTTCTCACAGAGGGAGAAGTCCTTGCACCAGCCTTTTGTTTACAAGAGTGGTCATTCCCATATATGGTATAAGCATGTCATGTCCAGGGATTGATCCACTCCAGACCACATTCCTTAACTTTCCACAAACCCTTTTTCCACACTAAAACCAATCACAGGAATCATTTTCACTATAGTAGAACTTCAAACATAAACCTTGTTTAAACTAAACAATGATAATTCTTATACATTTTCCCAACAATTCCCTCCTGTTTATTATTGATTAGTTTAATATCACATCCATGTATACACTTCCAAAAGGCTTTATGCACATACCTCATTAAACATTAAACTATTGTTAAGTTTAGTGACTTCTCCTCCATAGTGTCATCAAAGTCCTGGTTCTCGTCCAGAAGTTGGTACTCCTGGGACAACGTTGTATCAACAATTCCTCCAACCATCCTTAATATCATTGCTCTGATACAGGGAATAACACACAGAGTAAAAAAGGCAGAACAACAATAACACAGCGATGACAGGGGTCATGATTTTCAAAAGCAGTTGCCACAACGGTCCAGAAGTAAGCCACAAAGAAAGGCTTCCTCGGCCGGGATGGACATCCTGCTGCATACCCCTTTTAATTTCATTTAATTGGTGTACAGCATCACTCTGTGTCCATCTTCGCCGTTGGTGTCATCAGGGATGTAGGTGCAGCAGTTCTCGTTCAGGAGAGCGCAAACTCCCCCAACTGAAGCCGTCAGCAGGTCCAACACCATCCTGTTCTGCAACACCACGGGTTGAAGAGCTGTGACTTCTGTGTACAGTCCTGTAAGAGGTTTTGTGGTTGCATTAACAAAAAGTCCCAGTTGATAATCTATAGTTTATAATCTAAGCATGTTCTTTACTACTCCCAACCATGGGAATAAACTTAGCAAAATCTTATTTCCTGTTGATCTATGCTTGGATTGCTCATGTGGCTTCACACGGATGAGATCCCTCTTTAGGGAAGGTTCAACTAAAATGACATAAGTGTGATCAGTGACATAAACAGGTGCACAAACACCACTCCAACTTGAAGGCAACTGCAAATAAATGGCAGTTCCACACATCCAGTGAAATCCATCTATTGCATAAGTGCCCTTTTAGATCATGGACCTTTCCCCCTGGTCCGGCTTGGTGGGAACGATAATAGTAAGTCATGTTACACATATGCATTGGAATAGTCCCCACTGGGATGGAACCGGTGCCCACGACACAATGAAAAAAATGGGAACCTGCAAGAAGCTCCACATAGTTGGACACATGGGTTGTAACATTAAACTGTTTAAACTCTGTAACATCACAGTTGTAACATGTTACATTACCCATTACCACGCGGAAACTGGTACTGGCACCAGAAACACTATTTCTGATAAAACACTCATCTCTTGGCACTGGTACTGGTCTAGCTGTCAACCTGGCCTGGCTGGAAGAGATAGGAAGTTCAGTACATACATAACCAAAAATGTTCCTGGACTTAGTAACAATTTTTGCATATTGATACCAGCTGTTAGTGTCATACAAGTGATTTATATCTTGTATAAACATTCCATGGAAATCTTCATTTATCCACCTCTTTAATTTATGGAAATTATGAGATTGTGGAAATGTCTGGCATATTATTAACACAATCAGGACACACATGATAAACAAAACTAAATGTTTCAACAACATCTTCCCTTTAGATTTACCTGTCAGTCTCTCTGTCACCCCTAAGGGCTAGGGAAGATTGTTGGTTTCTTCCCTGACGTTGAGACGAAGCCTCCACTAGATGGCGACAACCCCTTTGTAGTCAGACTTTATCATTTCCAGCCTGTGGGTGGAAAGACTGACAGGCTCAACTGTTTACAGTGTGAGTAGCCCCCTCTCTTGAATTTTCACAGCAGTAGGAGTTGTCAATAACACTTGGAATGGACCCTCCCACTTTGGATCAGACCACGTTTTCTTCTTAATGGTCTTAATCAGCACCCAGTCACCTTCTTTCACATTACCAGGAACCTGTAGGGCTTCAGAAACATCATTTGGCAGATAATTAATATTTTGTATGTCTCTAGACTGCAATATCTTCCTCATGTAGTCTGCTAACATTGCATCTTGTTGATCGTTTAGGTCTTTTTTTTAGATCAGGGATATAATAAGGTCTGCCATGTATTATTTCAAAAGGTGTTAATCCACCCTGAGCTGATGGGGTTATCCTCATATTAAGTTTTACTATATCTAAACATTCAACCCAGTTTCTTTTTTTTTTCTTCCATTGTCTTCCTAAGCTTACTTTTAACTGTCCCATTTGTTCTTTCTACCGACCCTGCACTCTGGCGGTGATAGCTACAATGTGTTTTCAGGTCAATCTTAAAACATTTACGAAGTTCTTGTATGATTTTATTAACAAAATGTATTCCATTATAACTATAAATTCTTCTTGAAATTCCAAATGTACATAGTCCTTTTTGCCACTGTTATAGCATATGGTCCTTTGCAAGAAAAGATTTCCTTGGGAGTTATGTTTCAGACATATCAAACAAGATGCATAAAAAAAAAATGTTTCAGTAAGTTTTTAATAAGAATTAAATCCATATTAAATCCATATGTAGTAAATTGTTTGTTCACTTAACCAACCATCCCCCCAGTTGAGACATGGCTTCTGCACATGGCTCACATTTGCAACCCTTTGAAACATTGATTTAGGTAATATAGGCTTTCCTTCAGGGCATCTAGTAATCCCATCACATTTACACTCAACCAATTTAGCTGGTAACAGCACAGCAGCTAATAATTTCAGTAAAAACTCTGCATTTTTCCATTGTGCTACCAATGAGACCTTTATTTTTATCTCTTTCCATACATAATATGTGCAGTCCAAGATGTTTATAAAACCAGTATGGTGTCACGATAGACAAGGTTAAATAATATTTAATTGGATCTTTCCTGCAAATGCTTCTATTTGGCCATGATAACGTTGCTGTCTTTTAATCATCTGGTTCCAATAAAATTTTTTTTTGTGGTATTCATCAGGAAGATTATAACAGCTCTGAATAATCTATTCTAATCTAGTTTTTTTAGATGCATCTATTCTAATCTAGCCTCTTTTTTCTAATACAGTAAGTCCTCATTATATTTAAGAATGAGGTCACTTTCTGTTAGTTGCTATTATTTTAATAATGCTTGGTTTAGTTTAGGTTTCATTAGTTCTGAAAAACACTCACTCCTCATCAGTTTAGAAGGCTTAATAAAATTGATGAACACAAAAATGAAGAGCATATTATGTCTTATAATCTTAGTTTGTCTTACCCAGTTTTATAAACACATTTGTACAGTTTCAGTCATCTATAGTTCTCCCCTTTTTAATTACCCTTTGTATTTATTTCATGTAACTAAAGTTTTCTCCATTTCAGTCCAGTCCAGTAATTCTGTTAAGGAGCATTTCATCTTGTGTAAAATTTTGAGTCTAATTTGATCATTCTTAACCTGACTGGAAAAAGTCCAAACATCTGTTAAAATCCTTTTGTTTCACCATAAAGAACTAACCTAATATTATTATGGCACTGTTGAGGATCAGACTTGATCTTGTAATCTTTAATTATTATCATGCACATATTCCCTAATTCTTACATAACATGAAACAGACATTTCACAAAAACAAACAGACAAAATGGACAGACATTGGCAACATAAAAATTGAATTACTCTGTTTATAAAAGAATTTCGAATAATTGAAGACAGGTCTATGAGCTTTCTAATGTTTATCAGTATTTCAATACAGGTAGAACCTTTAATTCAATTCATTTCAATTCAGTTTATTTATATAGCGCCAATTCACAACACATGTCGTCTCAAGGCACTTCACAAAACTCAGGTACATACATTCCAATTAGTCCTAACCATTGAACAGTGCAGTCAGATTCAGTTATTTATTCAAATTGGATAAAAAGTTTTTCTATCTAAGGAAACCCAACAGATTGCATCGAGTCAAAGATTTGTAGCAGTCACTCCTCCTGGATGAGCATGTAGAGACAGTGGACAGTCACTGGCGTTGACTTTGCAGCAATCGCTCATACTGAGCATGCATGTAGCGACAGTGGAGAGGAAAAACTCCCTTTTAACAGGAAGAAACCTCCAGCAGAACCAGGCTCAGTGTGAGCGGCCATCTGCCACGACCGACTGGGGGTTTGAGAGAACAGAGCAGAGACACAAAGAGAACAAAGAAGCACTGATCCAGGAGTCCTTTCTATGGGAAGGAAAAGTAAATGTTAATGGATGTAGCTCCTTTAGTCGTTTCACCTAGAAAGAAAGAACAGATAAACTCTGAGCCAGTTTTCAAGGTTAGAGTCTGAAAGAGAACACAAATAATTAGTCACAGCAAAAGCTCAGTCAATCGCCATGTCTAGGAGAGAAAAAGGGTTAAACACTGAAGGACAGGGCCATGTGGATCATCGGTAGAGGGTGAGCTTTAAGTTGTTGCCAGCAGAAGCTTGGACGATGCCCCTCTCCAGAAAGGTGTCACAGGTAGACACAGAGTCAGGCCAGGTGTAGTTTCTAGGAAGAGAAAAGAGAGAGAACAAAGTTAAAAGCTGAAATAACAGCAAATAATGCAAAAGTGTAGAGTAGTGTGAGAATGTAGCGAAGAGGGTGAGAGTGGTCATTATGTCCTCCAGCAGCCTAAGCCTATAGCAGCATAACTACAGAGGTAGCTCAGGATAACTTAAGCCACTCTAACTATAAGCTTTATCAAAAGGCAACGTTTTAAGCCTAGCCTTAAAAGTAGACAGTTTGTCCATCTAGAGCCCACTGATGGCCATTGTTATACTAAAAACCACAACGATTGGGATACCTCTCTCTTTCAGATTGATTATAACTATTGGAAAAGAGAGGGGGTCATACAGGTACCAGAAATGGAGGGTGTGTTTGCACCTCAACCATAACTGAGCCGGTTTAGGCTAATCCTGACTCCCCCTTACTCCATCCAACAGGGAGGAAAGAAGACGGAGGTAAAAATAAGGAAGATAGCTCAGGATAACCTAAGCCACTCTAACTATAAGCTTTATCAAAAAGGAAAGTTTTAAGCCTAGCCTTAAAAGTAGACAGGGTGTCTGCCTCACGGACTAAAACTGGGAGCTGGTTCCACAGGAGGGGAGCCTGATAACTAAAGGATCTGCCTCCCATTCAACTTCTAGAGATTCTAGGAACCACCAGTAAACCTGCAGTCTGAGAACGAAATGCTCTGTTAGGAACGTATGGAACAATCAGATCTCTGATGTATGATGGAGATAGATCATTAAAGGCTTTATATGTGAGAAGGAGAATTTTAAATTCTATTCTGGATTTAACAGGGAGCCAATGAAGGGAAGCTAAAGTAGGGGAAATATGATCTCTCTTTTTAATTTTCATCAGAACTCTTGCTGCAGCATTTTGAATCAGCTGAAGGCTTTTAACTGCATTTTGTGGACATCCTGATAGTAAAGAATTACAATAGTCCAGCCTTGAAGTAACAAATGCATGGACTAGTTTTTCAGCATCAATCCTGGACAGGATATTTCTAATTTCTGCAATGTTCTGGAGATGAAAGAAGGAAATCCTAGAAACCTGTTTAATATGGGATTTAAATGACATGTCCCGGTCAAAAATAACACCAAGGTTTTTTACTTTATTACCAGAGGTCAATTTAATTCCATCCAGGTTAAGTGATTGACTAAGAAGTTTATTTTTTAAAGACTCCGGTCCAAAGATGACAAATTCTGTCTTGTCTGAATTTGGAAGCAGAAAATGTAAGGTCATCCAAGTTTTTATGTCTTCAAGACATGCTTGTAGTCTATCTAACTGGTTGGGCTCATCAGGATTTATGGATAAGTAAAGCTGAGTATCATCAGCGTAACAGTGAAAATGTATCCTATGCTGCCTGATAATTTTACCTATTGGAAGCATATATATAGTAAAGAGAATTGGCCCAAGTACTGAACCCTGTGGTACTCCACAATTAACCCTGGAGTTTGAAAATGATTTATCATTTTCATGATCAAACTGGAATCTGTCAGACAAAAAAGATTTAAACCAGCCTTGCGCTGTTTCCCTGATCCCTACAGTATGTTCAAGCCTTTCTAAAAGAATATTGTGATTGACTGTGTCAAATGCAGCACTGAGATCTAACAGAACAAGTACAGACAAACACAGGAGAGCTGTTTCAGTGCTATGATGAGCTCTAAAACCTGACTGAAACTCTTCAAACAGGTCATTGCTGTGTAAATGCTCACACATTTGATTAGCAACTATTTTCTCAAGAATTTTAGATAAGAATTGGAGATTGGATATAGGTCTGTAATTTATTAAGTCATCTCGATCAAGTGAAGGTTTTTTAAGCAAAGGTTTAATAACAGCTACCTTAAAAGCTTGTGGTACATATCCATTTACTAAGGATAAATTAATCATATCTAAAATGGGGCTGGTAATCAGAGGAAACACTTCCCTAAATAATTTGGTTGGGATTGGGTCTAACATACAAGTTGAAGGTTTAGATGAAGCTAATATTTCTGATAACTCAGGAAGCTCCACAGGATCAAAGCTTTACTATCGTTATATGATTTTGGAAAAATTCTGGAAACCTTATTGAGGTAAAAGTTTGGCAATGATCATTAGAACATCAGACCTTTATTAGCGCTTTTAAAGTCCCTCAAAGACGCTCTTTAATGAAATCAGTCATTCCCATTCACACACATTCATACACTGACAACTTTTCCCCCATGGCTGCCATGAACATCCACTTGATAGTTTTTTAGGATTTTGTGTTTTTATAATGTAAAGCACTTTGAATTGCCCTGCCTGCAATGTGCTATACAAATACATTTTACTTAGTTACTTCTCTATCTCTATCTTTTTATATTTTTCAAATGCGCATTGTTTTCTCATAACCCCTTTTGTTTCCACTAGGTCGTTTTGAATGCTTCAATTCTTTTTTATCCACCGAGGACCAATAAGGTGGTGTTTGTGGGGTCCACCTTAAAGGTGTTGTCTTTTGGGTCTGTTCAGTCTGGAGAAGTGTCAGGTTATCATTGTCACGTCAGCGAGGTTCATAAGTCAGTCAGAACTATGGTCATTTGGTCTTGGGTCGTTTGGTCTGTACACATAATTTCTCATGGATCCAACCAATGATTAGTCAACAAAACTTCCACACAGTGTGATGTTATTTCTCCAGCTTCCACCTATGGGAGAAAAATTTATTGTTAATAAATGAACTGCATTTCCCAGGAACACTGCATTCCTCCTGGATATTCATCACCTGTTTAAAAGTTCATTATTATATTAGTCAGTTGTTTCACATATTCAATCAGATCATTAAACTTTGCAGTAGGTGAAGGTATTAGTAACTCATGTAGACTGACATATACTGTTGCATTTGGAGAGGATCTCAGCTTATCCATCTATGCTGCTGCAATGTCTATCATCTCTTCATCTTCATCATGAGCATTATCTATAGTGTCCCCTCTATCATCTAGTCATAGTTGACTGGGGTGCCCATTTGGACAGTGTCTAGCCCAATGACCATGCTGTCCACAAGCCCAGCATACATAATCTCTTCCGTCATCTCCCCCTCTCACTCGCTTCCGTCCATGCCCCCTAAGGCCTCCTCTTCCTCTGAAAATTCCTCTGACTCTACCCCTTTCCCCTACTTACTGGTCCTGCATAAAATATGTCATCTTCAGCATCGAAGGTATCAGTAGGGGGTTGTTTTTTCTTTCCACTGACCACCTTTTCAGCATGCATTGCCTAGTTCTGCCAACTGCTAACCGAGCAGGTGGGTAGATCAGTATTATGTTTTGTGACCCAGTTACGAATCTCAGATAAAGCATTTGGCTGGAGGGCATTTTTTAACTGCTGTTTATAGGGACTGTCATCAGCGTTGTCATTGAGGCCATCCAGTTTAATTGCCTGTTTTCTCCGCCTAGTATTTTTGCTACTGGGGAGCTGGTTATTAAATTTGAGGATCTCTCTCTCATAGTTTGTGAAGTCGGAAAAAAAAAAAACTGGTGGTAAATATATTGGTGGTGCCTCTTCAGTTATTTGTCTCACTGGTGCTGAGGGTTCAGGCACTATCACAGCTCCAGCAGTGGGCTGTGGCTGCCTGCCCCTCCCCCTTACTACACAAGTGTCATTATCTTCTTCTCTGGCAACTGCTATATAAACCCCCTTGCTCTTTCTATCGTTTCCTGCTTTTCTTTTATAAGCTTCAGCAAGATAATTTTTTGCCCTTATTAATTCTTGGCTGGGTTTTTTCCTTTTTCTAAGTTTGTCTTTCTGTTGCAATCTTTGTACCAAATGGGTATAAGCAGGAACCAAAGAATGTCCTTTAAAATTATACTCTTTCTGCCATTTAGCGAGGTTTTTTTAAATGTATCTGGATCTTTTGAGTGCATAAACTTTGCATCTCCTTCTAACAGGGGCTGCTTCCAGACGCAGTTCCCCATTTTAAGAGTTGTTTCTTTTTTTTATCCATTAAAAACCGTTGTTCTACTTCTATTAATTTATATTAGTGTAACTTAGTTGAAATGGTTTAGGTTAAATCCTGCTAAAATGTGCTATCTGCTGGTAAAAAGTTGTATTGTATTCACCTTAGGAAGAGCGGGGTATTATGGGTAATCCTCAGAGTCGTGAGGATCATTGACGAGGTAACGTGTCTCTGCTATGTGACAAAGTAATATTAATTATGCATTTTATAAAATATGGTTTTGCTTGCATATTATTGATATATGTTTAATCCAGGTCACCCCAGTTCTGCTATTATATCATTCTGTCATGTTTTAGAAACGTTTTGTTCGTGAGAAAGTGTGATGGGAATTTCCCATGCGGTAACACTATGGCTCCTCCTTGCAGGAGCTTGTTTATGCCAGAGACTGACCTTATCTCGATACCCATTATGTGAAATACAGGTATGTTTTACCAAATCCTTTGTAGCAGATGGTTAATGTGGTAGAATTTTCTTATCAAAGTGAGAGAGAAGTTAACTCATTTAATAGACAAAGGCCGGACTTTATCTTTAAAAAGTTTATTCAAAGCCAACAACGGTTTGAAGACTCTGTTACCAAGCAAGTTAGGTTTAACAGAGCCCCCGAACACAAAGTACAGATCACATTTATAGCAGAATGAGGGTGTTGTCTCAACTTCAAAGAAGAATGAGGATGTTGTCAAGACTTCAAAGAGTTTAACTTTATGGCCCCCTAAACCTCCCCAGGACAGAGATAAGACAATCCTGAATGAAGACCCCATCTGCCCCCCCTTAGGGAGCGCTGACCATCATTATTCAACAAATGGCTACAGGCCATCTGCTCTAAGAAGACAGAACACTATTCAAAGACATAGGTCAGAGGAGAAAGGTTAAATGAAGTCACAGCACTTAAGAAAGAATGTTCACAGCACTTAATAATTCCCATTACACTTCCCCCTTGTGATTACAGATAATCATACACAAAAAGAACATTCTACAAAACCATCACCCAGGATAATAAGCAAAGTAAAACCAAAAAGAAAACAAAGAAGATATAACAAATACAGGTGTCATTTCCAAGGCTTTTCTCCAAGAACAAAGTACCTCAAAGTACTAGCAAAAACAAACACAAAATAATAGAAATAACCACATATGAAAAGAATAAATCTCCAAAGATCTATTTATAACCACTAGAATGTTGAACATCAGTAACAAACTCCCCAACACAGTTTAGAGTTATTACATCATTATAACATCTCAAGCAGTATAAAAGCCGTCATTATCCTTAACCACTGTTATATCAATGCAGAATCATCACAGTTATTACAAAACAGAAATTAAATCTACATCCATATCAACCTTTACCATGGAAACATTGATCAGTCTCATTACCTTTCTTTACCATTGGAATAATACAACATGAACGAAACATCAGAATCAAAATAAAAATAAAATAATTACTCCAATCTTTATTAACCAGGATGTCCAACCACCATTATAATCCAGGTCCATGGATCCCAAGAAGACCCCATATTTTCTTTTTGTTGGGTTTGTCAGCAAACTTATCATGGATACTTGTCATGTTGCTAGACACATCAGGAATAATGCAACATTGTTCTCCAATTAAATGAAAAACAAAACCACCCCTCTCAGCTAACAAGTAATCCAAAGCCATTCTATTTTGGGCAAACTCATCGTTCCTAAGAGCTTGTTGCTCTTGGTCAGAACAGTGAAACTTCTTCAGTTTAAAGCAGTAAGACTTTCTAACTCAACTGACAACTCATTAATCCTATGAGCTGCATTAGCAGCAACCATAACTAGGAATGAGTGTACCCAAAATCCCTTTCCAATATGGGAATCCTATCTCTCTTTTGTCTTTTGAACACTGTCTTGCCTTTCTAATAATGGCTGATTGAATCATAAGTAGTGACTGTAGGTAGTAAATGAGCTAAAATAACATTCCAGACCAATTAGCAGGCAGATACAGAAATGATCTATTCCCACACATCCAAACCATGTTCTTAGACATGAATACCCATCTCTACTAGGAAAAGTAACAAGAACCCTGGTTAATTTACCTGCCTGGCCATACAATTTACTTCCATTCGGTAAGGCTGTCAGATTAAGAGTTAACACAAAAGGCACTGGGGCCGATCCTGAAATTGTATAAGGATCAGTTCTGATAGGACATGGCCCAGATGTATTTTTATGGGTTAAAGCACATGAGACTGGTATAATAGTTTTACAACCCTCTGTCTTTCCAAGGAAATAAGGTGTATTTTCCTCCTGTGCAATACAAATATCTGGATCTTTAATCGGATTCCTATTATCC
The DNA here is from genome assembly GCA_036173005.1 of Crenichthys baileyi. Taxonomy (NCBI): domain Eukaryota; kingdom Metazoa; phylum Chordata; class Actinopteri; order Cyprinodontiformes; family Goodeidae; genus Crenichthys; species Crenichthys baileyi. The sequence goes on along the minus strand of JAHHUM010002029.1, from coordinate 1,055,490 downwards.
TCCTAAACCTATAAAGAGTTTCCTGAATAACACATGTTAAATTAGTCTCACTAGAAAATCTATTAACATTTCTACGTTCCCCTTACAGTATAATTCCTCACCCAAGGAAAAAGGACCTCCACCAATTGGTTATCTGGAAAGAAAGTAGCTAGAGTATAAGCAGTATCAATAGGAACAGGTACCAGAAATGGTTGATCATTAATAGCATGTGGAATCAAACAACAACATAACAACCTATCATTTCTTATCTCCTCACAGTTTTGATGCATCAATTGCCACCAGACATTATCAGTATGATCATGGTAGTCAGAGAAGTGATGAATCTCTCTTTGAATCAGCTGATGAGTATTATTAGCATAATTAACAGATTAGTGACACATTGTCTTGGAGGGGGCTGTATCTTTCCCAAATGAACACAGAAGTAATAAAAATACTCCCAATACCATCATCAGCATCAGACAGACCATCTTCCATACAGCTGCATCGTGACCTTAAAGTGGAATGTCCTTCTCTTCTGGTACTGAAAGCAAACAGTTTTTTTTTCAAAGAAAAAAATCAAAACAAAACTTAAGAAAACAAAAGGCCTGCTGACTCTCCTGAGTGGCTTCTGCGCTTCAAGCTGCCCCCCTGTTGCCAAAATATAACAGGGTGGGGCGGTCGTTGGAACTCCTCTAGGCAGGAGGTTCAGAACAGGGGTGCTGCTCGGTGGGTGGTGTTCCCATGAACACCTGCAGTGCGTAAAATGGACCAGGTGTCCTGTCCCTGGACCCTTCACGGCAGTGTGAGTCACCAGCAGAAGTTGAAACGGACCTCTCCAACCGTTTGTCTCTCAGTGACGCCTCCTGCTATCTCTAATCAGCACCCACTCTCCTGGCTGGAACTGATGCAGGGGTCTGTCAGCTACTGGGGGTAAGGGCAGCTTTCACCATCTTGTGGGGAGAGAGAAAGAGAACGTGACAGAACTTGCAATATTCCAACATGGAATGTTCAAAATGAGCAGTTTGTTAGTGTGCTTAGGTTAGTAACTCGGTCTTCCCCCTGTGTTTTGCAGGTCTCCCAAAAAGATTCAAAAGGACTCAAATTAGCTCTAGGGTCTATTTCTCATCCTCATATACATAAAAGAACCAGAGGGAGAGCTTTTGGCCAGGACAACATGTTTCTTCACAGCATTTAGGCCATTTTATTCTTTATTGTTCATTTTCCTCGTTCTACTGCTCCACCTGATTGTGGGTGGTAAGCACAATGTGTCTTCAACTGGAAACCTAGAAGCTTACTAATCTCCTGCAAAAGCTTTGTTAACACAAAATGATTTTCCGTTATCACTGGAAATCACCACTGGGACCCCCCAACGGGGAAAGACTCCTCTGTCCCCAACAAAGATTTTCGCAACAGCACTGCTGTCTAAGTGTGTTGTTGGAAACGCTTCAACATATTTAGAAAACATGTCCACAACACCAAACAATCTTCTTCCCTTCAGCAGGTGTCAACTCAATGAAATCCAATCATTAAATGCTGAAATGGGAACTGGGAGGCGGATGTGCTGCTTGTGACTGGGCAGGAACCCTGGAGGGTTTGGTGAGAAGCACAGATCAAACATCTTTTACAATAATTTTCAGCTACCACTGAAAACCCATTTGTATACCATATTTTTTTTAACCATATCCCAGCATTCCCCCTTGACACATGATCCAATCCGTGCGTCCATTAGCAAACCAGGGAAAAAACTGTTAAGGCAGGCATGGTCCTACCATCAGAGAAATGCCAGCCAGAAACGCTGTTAAAGATACAGCCAGCTTTTCGCCATTTCTCTTTTTCCTGTGGCGTAGCAAAAGATTGCATTTCAGGAACAGTGACAGCCTGTGGATCAGTCAGAGAAAGAAAAGTTTCATCTGAGGGAAAAGGCCTCAAAGCTGCGGTTTTGCTGCTGAGTCCGCTGATGCCTTTACCCTAGAAACAGAATCAGAGTGTCCTGTGTGCGCAGCACACTTACCACAGCCAAACGTGCGGTAACAAAATAGCATCCAGAAGATCAAGACACTTGTCTAGCATTCAAAATAGGTTTTCCATCTGACTTCAAAAAGGAGCGATGTTTCCACAATGCCCCCGAATCATGAACCTCTCCGAAACAATATCTTGAATCTGTGTAAATAGTCACAGTCTTTCCTTCTGCCAACTTACAAGCTTCAGTTAGAGCAATTAATTCAGCTGTTTGAGCAGAGTAGTGCGCTGGCAAAGGACCTGAGTGCAAAACAGCTGAGTCGGAGCACACTGCAAACCCTACTTGATTTAGACCCACAGCAGAACGGGAGGAAGACCCATCTACATACAAAACAAGATCAGGGTTAGTCAAAGGGGTGTCTTGCAAGTCAGGACAAGGGGTACAAACAACGTTTAAGACAGCTGCGCAGTCATGACTCTCACCATCCTCCTCAGTAGGCAAAAGTGTGGCTGGGTTTGAAGTGTTACAACGTTTAAATGTAATGTTAGGCATGTCAAATAATATTGAAGAATACCTAAGCCACCTTGCTGCTGATAAATGAGACGTCTTTTGTTCCAGGAGGATGATGGAAACAGAATGTGGAACAAAAACTGTCAATGGATTATATCCAACAATGTCACGTGATGCTAACACTGCTTTCTCAGCTACAGCAATAGCTCACAAACAACCAGGCAGCCCAGCTGCAACTGGATCAGGCTTACTGGAATAATAAGCCACAGGTCGCAATTTATCACCATGGGATTGCAATAACACAGATGACATGAAACCAGATTTTTCATCCACCATTTGAATAAATGGCTTGTCAGAGTTCGGTAAAGCCAATGCAGGCGCAGAAGACAGGGCTGTTTTTAAATCAATGAAAGCCAGTTCTGCCTCATCTGTCCATTTAATTTTGTCTGCAGCTGCCAAGCTCCTCCCATATATTAAACTGGCCAAAGGCGCTTCCAGCTCAGAATAATTCAGAATGTGAGCTCTGCAATAGCCTGTCATACCCAAACATTACATCATTTGTTTCTTTGTGACAGGTTTTGGGATTTTCAGAACTGCTTCAATGCGCTGAGGGGACAGTTTTTTGCTTTTATGTGAGAGAACATGACCAAGAAATGTCACTTCTTCCTGCACAAACTGCATTTTAGATTTCGAAACTTTATGTCCCTTTTCATAAAGATGTTGAAGCAGCTTCAAGGTGTCTTTCCTACATTGATCCGGTGATCCTGATGATAATAATAAATCATCAACATACTGTGTAAGAACTGTTCCAGGAGACAGAGTCAAATCAGCCAAAGAGTCTTTCAGAGCTGTGTTAAAAATAGTCGGACTCTCAGTGTAACCCTGACAAAGACGAGTAAAACAATATGGCTTCCCATCAAATTCAAAAGCAAACCAATACTGACTGTCCTTGTGTACAGGGACAGAAAAAAATGCATTTGCCAGGTCTATCACTGAAAAATATTTAGCTTCTGGTGGAATCTGTGACAAAATCGTAGAAGGGTTCGGAACTGATGGTGCTGCGGGCCACAACAGACTGGTTAACAGCCTGCAGGTCCATGACAAATCTCCATTCATCAGGTAACCCAGGGGGCCTAATTTTTTTTTACAGGGAACAATGGTGTTTGTCCACAGGGATTGTGAACAGGGTACAATTACCCCCGCTTTAAGGAATCAAAAACAGGACGAATCCCCTCACACAAAGCTTCCTTTTTCAATAAGTATTGTTTTCTGACATGGCCTGTAGTTTGATTTAGGAATAATAACAACTGGCTCACAATCTGTAATAAGACAACATCATATTTGTGAGCAGCCCACAATGAATCAGGCAGCTTCCAAAGATCTGCATCCGCAGAAGAAGCAGTAGCTAAAAAACGATGTTGGAATGTGAAATCAGCTGCACTGTGCGATTACAGGCAACAACAGTGGGAAATGTCTTTTGAAAGCATTTTGGGAAGGAGACCCCAAAACCATATGGGACGTCTGTCTCCCTCCAATTTTGTGGCAAGGAGACAATGCCTAAAAAACAACCCCCACATCCTTCCATTCCATATTTTTAGACTTGGCCACGATACATGCGGTACCGAACCAGAAACTTAAAAGAAATGCAGCTGTTCAGAGGGCAAAGTCACAGATTAAGCTGCTGTCTGATCATTTCCCTACAGGTCAGAGAGGTGCACTCTCTCATTTGTAATTTTGTACCAACTGTCCTCATAGTCAAAAAACAGGTCCTTCAGATTCATGTGAAGTACAATGCAGATCATCTGCATCCATTATCTCACTGCCAGGTGTCACAGCATTTTACTGCCAATGTGACAAAGTGTTGAGGTACAGGACCAACTGGAAGTTCCCACTGATATGCATATAAGGGTTGATCGGGGGCCCCAATGTACTGCAGTGTAGTCATAGTCAAAGTCATTCTGCGTGTGAATTGTCAGTCCATCAGGGTTTTGAAGTAATAGCAATATTCAATCTGCACAAAAATTCTCCCCATCAAAGTTTAAAGGACACAAGGGAGACACCAAAAAAGAATGTTTTAACTGCACTCCTTGTGGAGGGAAAAACTTTAGAGGAACTGAAAAATTTTCTCTAACTGTTTTTCACCCGAAGCAGAGACAGAATGAACATAACGACCACTCAGTTTTGGGTGCTCTTTGATACATTTAGCTGATAAAAAGAGTGTGTCGCTCCTGAAATTCCCAACAAAAAAAATTTTTCACCGTCCACTATCATAGAAAACATAGGCATTCTTTAAAGGCAGGGTTTTCTGTGTATGGAGATACAGGGGTGGACAATGAACTGAAACACCTGTCCTATTAGTGTGGGAGGTTTCATGGCTAAAACTGGACCAGCCTGGTAGCCAGTCTTCATTGATTGCACATTGCACAGTAAGAGCAGAGTGTGAAGGTTCAATTAGCAGGGTAAGAGCACAGTTTTTGCTCAAAATATTGAAATGCACAACAACATTTAGGGGTGACATACCAGAGTTTCAAAAGGGGGACAAATTGTTGGTGCACGTTTTGCTGGCGCATCTGTGACCAAGACAGCAAGTCTTTGAATGTTAAAGAGCCACGGTATCCAGGGTAATGTCAGCATACCACCGAGAAGGACGAACCACATCCAACAGGATAACTGGGGACGCCAAAGGAAGCTGTCTGAAAGGGGATGTTCGGGTGCTAACCCGGGGATTGTATCCAAAAAAATAAAACCACGGCTGCCCAAATCACGGCGAATTAAAAATGTGCACCTCAACTCCCTTTTTTCCACCAGAACTGTCCGCGGGAGCTCCACAGGGTCAATATACACGGGGGGGCCTGCTTTTACCAAACCTTTGGTCACTTTCCCAATGCCCAACGTCGGTTTTTTAAGGGGGAAGGAGCGCAAATCTTGGGCTGTGGACCAAATGTGAAACATGTATTTTTCTGATGAGAAAAATACATGGGAGTTTTCCCCTCCACTGTCGCTACATGCATGCTCAGTATGAGGGATTGCTGCAAAGTCAACGCCAGTGACTGCCCACTGTCTCTACATGCTCATCCCGGGGGGAGTGAAAGCTGCAAGTCACTGACTGGATGCAGTCTGCTGAGTTTCTTAGATAGACAAACTTTTATCCAATTTGAATAAAAACAGAATCTGACTGCACTGTTTAATGATTCGGATTAATTGTAATGCATGTACCTGACTTTTTTGAAGTGCCTTTTTAGATGACATGTGTTGGGAAATTGGGGCTATTAAAAAAAAACTGAATTGAAAATTGAAACTGAATTGATGAGTCCACCTTTTTTGTTTTTTCCCCCTCCCCGGGAGAGTTACGGGGGAGAAAACCCCCAAAAAGATACCACCCAGACTGTTGCATGCCAAAAGTGAAGCATGGGGGGGACAGTGATGGGTTTTGGGGTGCCATATCATGGCTTCCCCTTTGGGCCCCAAACTTGTGCTAGTGGGGGGCGTCACTTGCCAAGGACTACCGAACCATTCTTGAGGACCATGTGCATCCCAAAGGGTTTTTAAATTGTATCCTGAAGGCAGTGCCCTGTATCAGGATGACAATGCACCAATAGACACAGCAAGACTGGTGAAAGATTGGTTTGATGAACATGAAAGTGAAGTTTAACATCTCCCATGGCCTGCACAGTTACCAGATCTGAATATTATTGAGCCACTTTGGGGTGTTTTGGAGGAGCGAGTCAGGAAACGTTTTCCTCCACCAGTATAACGTAGTGACCTGGCCACTATCCTGAAAGAAGAATGGCTTAAAATCCTTCTGACCACTGTGCAGGACTTGTATATGTCATTCCCAAGACGAATTGACGCTGTATTGGCTGCAAAAGGAGGCCCTACACCATACTAATAAATTATTGTGTACTAAAACCAGGTGTTTCAGTTTCATTGTCCAACCCCTGTATGTGCCTGGTAAAACTACAGAGGCACCTTCTAAATGTAATATGGCCTCTGTAAGCAACCTATGTGAATCAGTATCATCATGCAACTGTGTGTGTGTGTGTGAAACCTCACGCTCCTTAAGAAACCCCTCCTCAATGCAGGTGACAGCCAGATCCAGGGTCCCGTCCTCCCCTTGTCAATTACCGTTGTTAGGCCGCTGCAGTTTCTCCGGACATTCATTCTTCCAGTGACCCATCTGTCCACAGTTATGGCAAGCATTGGAGCGGGACCACTGTCCCCTTCCCCGACGTCTGCCCCGGCGTCCCCGGCCTCGTCCTCGAGGAAAAGAACCACGTTGATTTGTACTGTAGTACAGGATCAAAGCAGCGTTATGCAACTCAGTCTCTCTTTTGTCCGCTTTTTTCTTCTTCCTGCCGTTGATAACGTCATCGCCGTGTAAAGCATGTCTTTTCAGCTCCTCGAAACGCACCCCATGTCTCCGGCCAACATAAAGAGTCTTAGTTTGTGATGCGATCTCAGGGAGAAGTCCTTCCATAATGTATCCACACAGCATCTTCTCCCAGGGGCCCAAAACAGTAAAGTCAGCGGGGCGTTCCATACCTGAATGTTTATTGAACGCTTCTTCCATCCTGTAAAGAAAATCAGCGACAATCACTCCTCTGTGGAAATTTTGTGATCAAGTCAGTGCACAAATGTTCCACGGCATTATACCATGGGCCATTACGGTGATTCAAATCACCATCTTCACCACCGGTTGTCACGACAAGGCGCACTGCAGGATCTGGCAGTCTCAAACCAACTAAATCTCCAGGTTTGATTTTTTGATTTTTTTGCTGCAAGGAGCCGGCGAATTTCTGTTCCAGTCGGCCTCATCTCGTGGCATAAAGCTTTAAATTCTGTGGCAAACTTTCTTCCGTCTTCTACCGGATCTGAAAGCCATGCAGCGTTGGCTTGGATGTCTGCTGCAGTCCACGGTCGAAACACCAACTGAGGCTCATTCGTTCCGGCTACTTCCAACATGGGGCTTTGATACTCTTCCCCCTCTTTTTTGTCATCACCTCGCTGTTTTCCACTTCGTAGCCATGCAAACTCAGGTAAAGTAATAGGAGAGGAGAATAAAGGTGATTTCCAGTCCTTCGATGATCCCGGTCGCTGCTCATCTATAGGCATTTTTATCTTAGAAAGGGATGGAGTTAGAGGAGTAGGAGGGTGTATGATCACACTCTCTGCCCCGCTGGGGCTGCTGTGGTCGGTGAGATCTGCCTGCACCGCAGGTAGATGTGTGGGTTGACTCACGGGCTGATGCTGAAGCGGACTGGCGAGTTGTCTTGGCTGACTTGTGGGCTGCTTTACCGCTCGACCTGCTGCTGGAGGAGGACGGGAGTCTAAATCGAGGTCTGCCATCTGGAGGGCCAGCAACTCCGTCTGTAAAGATGGATATGGACAGGAGGGTGAAGCATCACAAGGTCTCTATGGAGGCGGAAACGTGGGATTTTCAACGGCATAACCAGCATTGTCATGCCTGTTTCCCACGTCCCCAGACAAATCTTTTCCCCCTGCCATTTGTTTTAATTCGGACTTTCTTTCTCTACGGATAGCCTCCGTAATCCATTCATTCCAACACTTTACCCATATGTCTCTCTGATCTAAATCCTGTTTTTTAATCTTCTTTTTATTTTTAATTTTCTCCCAATCTCCATCCATCAACTGTTTTACTTTATTCAACTGATTTACACTTAAACTTCCACCTTGTGGAAAACCAAACTTGTCTTCTCAAATTAAAGCACATTTAACACAATCATCCCCACTTTTTTCTTTCATTATTTTATAAATCGCGGAGTTTGGAGAAGGACGCACCTCTGATGCCTTTGAGATCCTGGAACCCATTTTGCTATAGCTTATTTACCTGTTCAGCGGCACGTCTGCCCCTCTGGCTTTTCTCTTTTATAAGGTGTAGAAAATTGCTAAAAACCACCCGCAAAACCCGCTGTTTTGCTTGTCTTATTGTTACCAATAAAACCCTTCCTGTTATAACTTTACAGGGTAAACTGGCCTTCAGCAGATGTCCTCCTTCTCCCACTCTGAAACCTAATAAATTAATCAGGCGATGATGATTAATGTGTAATAATAAAATAAAAATAAAACTATATATATATTATATAATTCAGAGTAACTTGTCACCCAGATATATTTCTAGACAAATGGTTCGGATCCAATCGGCCAGAAGTAGCAGGCAGGCTCTGTAGGACTCCCCCTCCGTAAAAATGGAGGTGGACTGATGTCTCAGGCTGGCCAGGCGTCCTTTTCCCCTCCTGCGTTCCTCTGGCCCGTCGGATCCTGTTCGTTACGCCAAAATTGTGGTAGAATGTTCTTATCAAAGTGAGAGAGAAGTTAACTCATTTAATAGACAAAGGCTGGACTTTATCTTTAAAAAGTTTATTCAAAGGCCAACAACGTTTGAAGACTCTGTTACCAAGCAAGTTAGGTTGAACAGAGCCCCGAACACAAAGTACAGATCACATTTATAGCAGAATGAGGGTGTTGTCTCAACTTCAAAGAGAATGAGGATGTTGTCAAGACTTCAAAGAGTTTAACTTTATGGCCCCCTAAACCTCCCCAGGACAGAGATAAGACAATCATGAATGAAGACCCCATCTGCCCCCCCTTAGGGAGTGCTGTCCATCATTCATCAACAAATGGCTAGAGGCCATCTGCTCTAAGAAGACAGAACACTATTCAAACACATAGGTCAGAGGAGAAAGGTTAAATGAAGTCCACAGCACTTAAGAAAGAATGTTCACAGCACTTAATAATTCCCATTACATTAACATAAGGCTAAGTTTTATTTTAACAGTTTTATATAAAGACATGTTTTTTTTAATGTTTTCGCATTGTTCTAAGATGCAAGTTTATATAAACTAGAATATAAAAATGGCATCCAGTAAATAACATTCTAACTCTTTGAAAAAGACACTTATTGGTTGTTACTGTAAACAAAATCCACTATACGATCATTGTAATTTTCAATGACTTTATTGTAGTTATGGTATTATGGGTAATCCTCAGAGTCGTGAGGATCATTAACGAGGAGCTTGTTTATGCCAGAGACTGACCTTATCTCGATACCCATTATGTGAAATACACATGGACAATTAAAGAAGGGTTGGATAAGGTTTCTTATCCAACCCTGGATAAGAAACCAGCTGCTGATTTTGTTATTGTTGGATGTGGAGGTCATGTTGTCACACCTTCTGCATTGTATGAACTTACTCTAACCGTTTTTGGCTTTAATGTCACGATCCCTGTTTTAGGTTTCCGGGCCAAACTGATGAAATGATATTGGGCAGTAATGCTATCAGATGGCTGATTTCACAAATGAAAATTTCTTTTGATGAGACAACTGACTGTTCCACTCAGAGAGGCATTCACAAAGACAAATTGCGCTGTTTAATGTCTCTGTTGTCAGACTCGATGTTCTGTGACCCAGGCATGAAACCCATCAAAGTGGGCACAGGCAAACTTAAAAGATCTGTTACTCTCCAGCCCCTAACCGAACATTTAGTCTGGGCCAAACTGCCGACACCTGATGTTTCTTTAGTTGGATGTTCAGTCATCACTGAACCAACTCGGTCCAAGTGCGGACCCAGACAAATTCTAGTGGGGAAAGTTGTGGCGTCATTGTATGGTGACGGGTGTGTTCCTATTAAGATTGTAAATCCAGCTGAAAAACCTCTCACTCTAAGAAGAAATGCAAAAGTTGCCGATGTGTCCACTTGTGTTTCTGTACACGACTTCACAAAACCTGAGTGTATCAAATCCAACACACAGTACACCAAAGACCTTATAAAGACACCAGTAATTGACAAGGAGATTTCTCGCATCCTGAGTAACATTGGACTCCAGGACTTGGACCTCTCATCCTGCGAAGTCTCCCTTGATTGGAAAAATAAGTTACTGCAAATCATTCAGCAGTATGAATGTATCTTTTCTCGGCATAAAATGGACTGTGTGGAAGCTACAGATTTTGTGCACAGATTACGTCTTGTGGATGACAAGCCCTTTAGACTACCATACAGGCGTGTTCCACCCTGCCATTATGAACAACTGCGCACTGCTCTGAGTGAAATGGAGGAGTTAGGTATTATTCATAAATCACAAAGCGAATACTCCTCTCCTCTGGTTCTGGTTGTTAAGCCTAATGGAGATCTCCGCATATGCAATGTTTCAGATGGCTGAATGCACGAACCGTTAAAGATGCGCAACCATTGCCTCATCAAACAGATGCCCTCGCTGCATTTGGAGGGAACGTATTCTTTTCCACTATGGACCTGACTTCAGGATTCTAGGATGTGGGGCTACATGAGGACGGCAAAAGGTTTACTGCCTTTTCGTCTCCATTTAGCCTGCATGAGTACAACAGGATGCCTCAAGGCTTGACCAATAGCCCTGCAACCTTTATGCGGATGATGATGTCTATTTTTGGGGATCAAAATTTTACTAGTTTGCTATGTTATTTGGATGACCTGATGGCCTTTGCCCCATCTGAACACGTTGCACTCGAACGGCTTCAGATGGTTTTCTCTCGTCTGGCTGCGAATAACTTAAAACTGTCTCCCAAAAAATGTCACTTCCTTTGTAGATCAGTGAAATTTTTGGGTCACGTGATAAGTGAGGATGGGCTGAGCACCGATCCTAGTAAAGTTCAGGCTATCAGTGAGGTACAGGTAATTGATCTCATGGAGTCTGATGGTGAGACGCCATTTTCTCGGTATGGTTCTCTATTATCATCAGTTTATTGAGAAGTTTTCTGTCAAGGCTAAACCACTCATTAGCCTTGTGGCAGAGCCTGGAGCAACCAACAAAAAGGGGCGAGGTAACAAACCCAAATTCAAAAAGGGTCAGGTTAAGCTGTCCCCATCTGACTGGACTGATGAGTGCAAGGAAGCATTTGAGACTTTGAAAAATGAATTGATAAGTAGGGTTACCTTGGCTCATCCGGATTTTACCGCTCCATTCATCCTTGCGGTCGACGCCTCCTTTGATGGCGTTGGAGCTGTTTTGTCACAGATTCCTCCTGATGGAGGGGTAGCGAGACCAGTGGCTTTTGCCAGTAAGTATCTCTCACGATCGCAGCTGAACTATCCAGCACGTCGCTTGGAATTTCTTGCTCTTAAATGGGCAATATGTGACAAGTTTAGCCACTGGCTAAAAGGGTGTAATTTCACAGCCTGGACAGACAATAACCCATTGACATACATACTAACCAAACCAAGGTTAGATGCGTGTGAACAACGGTGGGTTTCCAGGCTTGCTGCCTATAGTTTTGATCTGAACTATGTTCCTGGTACCAAAAATGTTGTCGCTGATGCCTTGAGTAGAGAACCATTTGTTCAGTCATGCTTGAGCCATCGCATTGTAACTGAACCATATACCGCACTACTTGACCAGGTGAACGGTATGAAGAACAAAACAGTCCAAGATGTGTTTCGTTGTAAGACCAACTGTCAGCTGGTTGTCAAGTGCATTGACGACAACGCCGAGGTGCCCTCACCGACTCCCCAGACATCGTTCACATCACAAGATGTGTCAGCGGTTCTTGAGGCACATGAGTCTGGAGGTTTCAGTCAGATGAGAGCCACCGATCCAACAGTCTTGCAACTCAGTGACATTGATCAATCTGCCTTGATGCCAAAGAGTGACCTTGCTAATTTACAAGGTCAGGATGGTGTGTTGGGCAGACTTTTCTATTATATGCAGCGTCGCAGGAGACCCACCAGACGTGAACGAGCAAGTGAGTCACCTGGTGTTTTGAACCTACTGAGAGACTGGCCTAAGCTTGTCATTAAGGATGGCCTGATGTACAGAGTTAAGAAAGATAATCAAATGAACATGACAACTCGACAGTTTATTGTCCCTGACTCTTTAAAAGCCAAAGTCCTCCAAGGAGTCCATGATTCAGCTGGTCATCAGGGCCAGGCCCGCACGCTGTCTCTCGCCAGACAGAGATTCTTTTGGATTGGGATGGAACGTGACATCATTAAACATGTGAGGTGCTGTTTTCGATGTGTAGTTGGTAAAACTCCAGAACCTAACAGCAGAGCTCCCCTTGAAAGTATTCACACTTCTGAGCCGATGGAACTGGTCTGTATTGACTTTTGGACAGCTGAGCTCTCAGATAAGCGCTGTGTGGATGTCATGGTTGTAACAGACCACTTTTCCAAGATGGCACATGCGTTTCCATGCAAAAATCAGTCAGCCAAACAAGTTGCTCGTCGTTTGTGGGATGACTTCTTTTGCATATATGGTTTTCCTAAACGCATTCATTCAGATCAAGGAACAAATTTCGAAAGTCTTCTCATTAAAGAACTACTGGAAATGGAGCCATTGCTCAACAAAATAGTTCATCTGAACAAGCCCACCAAGCAATGTACTACAACCGTAAGGCTAAAGGTTCTCCTCTTGATGTGGGTGACAGAGTTTTGGTTGCTAATCGTGGTGAGCGGGGAAAAAGGAAAATTGCAGACAAATGGGAATCAAAAGTATATGAAGTGGTATCTGTAAAACCTGATATAAATGTGTATTGCATCAGAGATCCTGTCACATCAAGGACAAAGGTTCTCCTCAGAAATATTCTCCTTTGTGTCAACTTTCTCACTGCTGCTGCCGTTTCTGATGATGTGGATCGTTCCCCTTGCCCTTCCACAGCGGGAAGGGGATTCTCTGACCCTGTTGTGCCTGATGAAGTACAGGACAATGAAACTAAAACTGTGAACTGGCTGTTGCAGATGAAGGGCAATAGTTGTATGGATGAAGTTTTAAATCACCCTGACTGTGCTTCTGACATTCCAGTACGTGGTTCTTCAGTGTTCATTGTGGTTCCTGTCTTATGTGATGTGACCCAGGATTTGCCAGAACCTGATCTCCATGAATCTGTTGCACTGTCAAACTCCCCTGAACCAGTTTCCAACCTTACAACTGCAGCTGTCCACTATGAGCCCATTCAACTTGGTCTTTCAACTGACCATAGTACTAACACAAAACCCGACTTGCCCGTAACTGATGTTGTTAGAATGGCTGCACTCAGCCATTCTAACTCTTTGAAAAAGACACTCATTGGTTGTTACTGTAAACAAAATCCACTATACGATCACTGTAATTTTCAATGACTTTATTGTAGTTACGGTAATATGGGTAATCCTCAGAGTCGTGAGGATCATTGACGAGGAGCTTGTTTATGCCAGAAACTGACCTTATCTCGATACCCATTATGTGAAATACAGATGGAGAATTAAAGAAGGATATCTGATGCCAACTTGAGCTCCTTGTCATTCATTGCAACACCAGGAGAAGCCACCAGAACCACATAGGCCACGTTAGCACTATTTATTTGATTCTCTTTGCTTTATTATATATGCTTTTATCCTATTTACTCTGTTTATTATTATTATTCAGACTCCGTTCTTTATATATATATATATATATATATATATATATAACAGAATTCCTCAAATGGGCACCCCAGCATCTCCTGGAAAACAGTTTTCTAGATCAAACACCTAGTTTTGATCCGGTTTTCCGCTTTGAGTTCTACTCTCGGAGAGTGCAGTGGTTTTAGACTGAGATCTGATGGCACCTAATATCCAAATCAGAATTCCTTATGACACCTCTCAGCTGTCAACAACTTTATGTTAACACCAGCAAGGTTTCGGGTTGTCTCACTGAGAGTGCCGTATGATTCTGCACACACACATGCACCAACACAATCAAACCTAGACTAGGTTTTCCGTTTTTTTATGCACTATTCTCTTTTTAAACTCAGGATTTTCCATGGAGTCGGTTGCTATTGAATCTCCTTAGGGGAAATTACGAGTACCTCTAAACTCAAAGACTCCTATTTATTTATTTATTTTTAAACTGCAGTTATGTTAATCGCCGAGCATACCGGCTCGCGTACTTATCTAGCGCTAACGCCAAGCATACCTGCTTGATTATTTCTCTTTATATACTTAGTTGGTTCTGTCTCACCTGTGCATTCTTTCACACAATCTGTCGAAACGCGTTGATCCACCTCCTGGTGGCCCTCGGTCGATTCGGCGGCTACCAACACAGAATTCACTGTGCAGGATTTTTGTTCTCCAGACGTTCTGGAGGCTGCGCAGACTGGAACCCCACACACACCGCTGGGCCCCGGGTGGCAGATTTCCAGGGATCCGGCTCGAAGGACCAAGAAATGTTAGAGTTAGAAAGCTGATAAATACAGACAAGTGTAAAATAAGTGTAACCCAGAAAGAAACTCAGTAAAAACTGCCCTCAATCCCGCCTTTGCTGCTCCATTGCTTGGAGTGACAGTGAGCCTGGAGCCATGAAGCTGTCACGCGCTGAACTATATATGGAATTGATGAGCAGTGAACAAAATGTTGTTTTGTTTGTTTAGCATTTTGGTGGTGGTAGCCAACGCTAATTGCTTGATCATTAATTGTTACATGATCTAACTTCTTAAATTTAATATATGTGTTTAAGATAATGAGATGAATGCTGATATCTTTATTTTGTCTTAAAGATTTGATTGTGGATATAATTGCATTTATTTCTGTATATAATTGGAAAAACGTCAGGTTAACTAGCAGGCTGGTAATTTACTGGTCCTGTTTATTTCAATACAGGCCAGGTGACCCATTTTAGGGTTAAAGGATGGCGACCTTCTGACAACTGGCTGGGCCAGGAGAACTTGAAATTCACTTCATACTGGTCTGGTAGGAGGCTGATGGTCCGTAGTATTTCCCCCTCCTTCTCACTATACCGACACACAATCCATTATTCGTCTCTTCTTCATTGGGAACAAATTGCGCTTGGACATTTTCATCTTAAATATCTGGATAATCAGACCATGAACTATTTAAATGTGTGTCAGTCAGACATTGTGCTGACCGGAGGGGAAATTTAGGATTTTTGTGCACATTCATATGGAAGATCTACTGCAGTACTGTGTATATACATATTGTATTTATTGTTTGGTTCTATCTATGTTTTGTGTCTTGTGGTATTCACTTTAATTTTTCCTTCTATAAAATACATGGTATTGAAAACAGTTATTTTTTTGCATTGTTTTTATTGATTACTGACAACAGCTCCAGTAGATGAATGTAGTCTTCTGATATCATATGCTATCTAGTCCCTTAGTACATTAAATAGTGCTACATTATTGGCGTGCTAGCCAGGAGCGGTTTTGATCAGTAATTAATGGAAAACAATTGAATAAAGTTGCACAAATAAGTCTTGGTTCATACTCACCAATTCAGTTTCCATCATGGAAGTTTTTGAAACTTTTGGTCTAAAAATCTCTAATACAGTATTGATTGGTGCAGTCTTAGAGAACCCCACTGATGAACTCATTGATTTTCTTGAACAGTATGGTAATATTAAGCAGAAAACTACCATAGATTTACGCGAATCAGAATTTGATCAAATGTTGGTTGTTGAATATGATTCTGGATTATCTTTAGCACGCTTATCTCCAACATTGCCATATACATTTACTTCAAGTGTGGGTGATAAATTTCATATTGAAAGTTTGTCTGAGATTTATGCCTCAAAGGTTGGTGGCTTAAAGACAAAAACGTATTTGGCAGATTTACAAGAAATTGCCAAGATGTCTGGAAAGAATTATGCTGAAGTCCTCACAGATGTGATGTCTCAGATACAGCAGTCTATAGCAGAGTACTGTCCTGTGGTGCCAGTGAAGGCAAAAGAGGAACAACTTGCAGAGGAAAATGAAGTGCAGCAGCCATCAGCTCATGCTACAACTCAACTCCCTTTTCCTCTGTCACCCCTTTCACAGTCAGCTCCTCTTCCCCCCAGTTCTTCTGTCTCTGGCAGAACTGAAGTGCAAGGTCAGGAGAAGCGGTCCACATCTATTTCTGCTGGTGATCTCAGTCCTACTGAGGTGTAACGCTATGGAGCATGTTGTCAGGAGTGGGGACAGCTCTCTGCATAATCATATATCCCATAGACTGAGAGCATTCTCTGGAAAAGTCCCCAGGCCAAGTCATGAGACAGACTATGACACATGGTGGACGAGTGTTGATTTAGTTCTTCAAGATCCCTCTATGTCACAGTTGCAATGTACCAGACTAATCTGTGATAGTCTACTTCCACCTGCCTGTGATATAGTGAAACATTTGAGTCCTGATACATTACCAAAAGTATACATGCAACAACTTGATTCAGCTTATGGAACTGTTCAAGATGGAGAGGAGTTGTATGTTAAATTCATGGATACCTATCAAGATAGTTGAGAAAAGCCATCTGCCTATTTGCAGCGTCTGCAGTTTGTGCTACATGATGCAGTAAACAGATGAGGTGTTTTGGACAAGGACATGGACGTACAACTGTTGACTCAATTTTGTAGAGGATGTTGGGACAATAATCAGAACTTCAACTTAAACAGATAAAAATTAATCCACCCTCATTTGCTAAGTTTTTGTTGTTACTTAGAACTGAAGAGGACAGGGAAGTAGCAAAAACCTTGAGGATGAAGCACCATTTGGGGAACATTAAACAGAAGGTTACATCTCAAGTCCAGTTTGCACATACTGATCAGGAAACTAACCTGTGTATTGCTTTGAACAACATGACTAAACAGCTTTCACAACAGACGGCAGCAATACAGCAGCAGCTCACAGCTCTAACAGCAGGTCAGATGGGCACTAAGCTACATTTTGCTACAAAAGCTACTTCAAAGTGTAATGTGAAAAAGACTGTTAAATATGCGAATTTCAGCACTTCTAGCTCTAAACCTGGGTTTTGTTTCCGTTGTGGGGAGGATGGGCATGTTAAGCCTCAATGTGATAATGAGCCCAATCCAGCATTGGTCAGTGCAAAGCGGAAAATATTTTATGATAAACAGAGACAAAATCTCTCTGAGACAGAGAAAAAATCTCTCTACTTCAGCACATTTAAACTAGTTCCAGTTCCTGTTGAGGGGCGAACAGGAACTGAGCTGGACCAACTTTGTCCCGCAAAGAGAGAGTCTGTTAAGTGTGCCAAGTTGCAGACAAAACCCAAAACTAACTTGCCAAAGGGATTAATCGGCTCCAGATGTACAGCAGAAGTCAACATTGCTGGCTACAACTCTCAATGTCTTCTGGATTCCGGCTCTCAAGTCACTACAATTCCAGTTTCTTTCTTCAATGAGCATCTCTCAGGTCAACCAATTCACTCGCTAAGTGACCTACTTCATGCTGAAGGGGCTGCAGGTCAACATGTTCCATATTTGGGTTATGTTGAAGTATCAATAACATTTCCAAAAGACTTAATTGGGAGTGAATTCACAGTTGAAACCCTTGCTTTGGTTGTTCCTGATGTGAGACCTGGATTTCCAGTTTCAGTACTAATTGGTATGAATACATTTGAAATTCTCTATGGAAAATGTTGTTCCAGTGATTGTCCAACATTTCAACCTACCTCATACGGGTTTAAAACAGTTCTGCAACAGTTAATGCATCAGCAGAACTGTGGCAACCATTTGGGTGTTGTGACACTCCACAGCAAAACCCCCCCGTGGTTATTCCGGGTGGTTGCACAGTGGTGGTTGAGGGTTGTGCCAAGCTTTCTAGTGCGACCGGTCAGTGTGCTGTCGTTCGGCACCCGGTTTCGGGGCTGCCGGGTGGCCTGGTTGTCAGTAGCTGTCTAGTTGCACTTCAAGCTGGCTCACTCAATAAGGTTCCAGTTGCTGTCTCCGATGAAACAAAGCAAGCCACCTTCATTTCAGCTTTAAGTATCATTGCTAAACTGGAAGCCTATGCAGGTATCATCTCAGAGCCCCATGTGACCAATCATATAGCTGAGGAGACATCCACAGCACCTTTGAACATCAATTTTGGTGAGTCACCAATACTGTTAGAATGGAAGGAAAGAATTATAACAAAGTTAAATGCCATACCTGAAGTTTTCTCCCATCATGATTTAGATTTTGGTTGCACCAAGCAAGTGAATCATCATATTAATCATCATGATAATACTCCTTTCAAACATCGTGCAAAACCGATTCAT
Source organism: Crenichthys baileyi (assembly GCA_036173005.1). NCBI lineage: Eukaryota > Metazoa > Chordata > Actinopteri > Cyprinodontiformes > Goodeidae > Crenichthys > Crenichthys baileyi. Next base: position 1,037,048 of record JAHHUM010002029.1, on the reverse strand, counting down.
CCACAAGACATTGAGGCTGCTTGCAAACATTTACATGAACTTCTGGATGCTGGTGTTATCAGAGAATCCGAATCGCCTTTCTCATCTCCAATTGTTGTTGTTAAGAAAATAAATGGAGACATTAGCCTGTGCATTGACTACTGTAAACTTAATTTACAAACTATCAAAGATGCATATGCTTTGCCCAACTTGGAAGAATCATTTACAGCGCTCAGAGGATCAAAATGGTTTTCTGTGCTTGATCTGAAATCTGGTTATTATCAGATTGAAATGAACGAAATTGATAAAGCTAAGACCGCTTTTTTTACTCCACTTGGGTTTTGGGAGTTTAATCGGATGCCTCAAGGGGTTACTAATGCACCATCATCATTTCAAAGATTGATGGAGAAATGTATGGGTGACCTACATTTGAAAGAGGTTTTGTTTTTTTTGGATGACTTGATCATATTTTCCAACAGTCTCGAAGAACATGAAAACCGTCTATTTAGAGTTCTAAATCGTCTGAAAGAGTTTGGCTTAAAATTTTCTCTGGAAAAATGTACATTTTTTTAAACATCTGTCAGATATTTGGGCCACATTGTTTCAGAGAAATGTATTAAGACAGACGCAGAAAAGATTGCCAAAGTGAAATCCTGGCCAATTCCTACCAATTTGAAGACCTTGACCTCTTTTCTGGGATTTACTGGCTATTATAGATGTTTCATAAAGGGATATGCCACTATTGCCAAGCCTCTTAACAATCTAACCCGTGGGTACCCACCAACTAACAACACCTCAAGAGTACAATCTTATAAGTGTTCACAGTTTGATCCATAGCAACCTTTTGGTTCCAGATGGACTCCTGAGTGTCAGCTGGCTTTTAATACCCTGCTTGACAAACTTACCACTGCACCAGTCCTGGGGTTTGCTGATCCTGTATTACCTTACATCCTTCACACAGATGCCAGCACCACTGGACTGGGTGCTGCCCTTTACCAGGAGCATGAAGGGAAGCTCAGGGTAATAGCCTATGCTAGTGGGGTTTGTCAGCCAGCGAAAGTCGTTATCCAGCTCACAAAACTTGAATTCTTAGCACTGAAGTGGAGTGTAAACAGAAAAAGTTTCAAGATTTTTTGTATGGAGCGGATTTTTATAGTTGTCACTGACAGTAACCCACTTACTTATATCCTGACATCAGCTAAGCTGGATGCTACCAGTCATCGTTGGCTGGCTGCACTTTCTACCTTCTCCTTTAAGTTGCAGGGAAACACAATCTGGACGCTGATGCACTCTCTCGTCGTCCCTGCGGAAAACCTGTTGAGGTTGCACATAAAGATCAGGAATTTATCTCTCAGTTTGCTCAACAACATCTCTCAGACAGTAGCAACAATGAGATATTACCTGAAGTCATGGATGAAATTTGCCAAAGTCATCTGGTTCGGACCTGAGTTGAAAGCCTTTTGGTTGAATCGCTCTCAGTTAGGGCAGATATAATTCCTGTGGACTACTTTGAAGATTCACATGGACTTCCTGTTGTTCCTGCAATGTCTCATGCTGACCTAAAAGATCACCAGAGAGCTGATCCTAGTGTCAGGGAAGTTATCCACCAGTTGGAGTCTGGTGAAAAGATTCCTCCAACAGTCAGTCGTGAACTTCCAGAACTTCCCCTTCTCCTTAGAGAATTAACTAAACTGGAGATGATTGATGGCATTCTTTACAGAAAGTGGCAAGAGAATGAGCAACATATATACCAACTGGTCCTTCCAGCAGACCTTCGTGAATCAGTTTTCCATAGTCTCCATAATGACTTGGGCCACCTGGGAATGGAGCGAACCCTGGACCTTGTTAGAGCTCGATTCTATTGGCTTAGAATGGCTATGGATGTGGAGCAGAAACTAAAAACATGTGGACGTTGTGTTCGTCGGAAGAGTCTGCCAGAGAGAGCTGCTCCATTGGTCAACATTCGGACTTCACGTCAATTGGAACTCATTTGTATGGATTTCCTCAGTCTTGAGCCTGATACCAGCAATACCAAAGACATTCTTGTGCTGACAGATCATTTTACCAAGTTTGCCATTGCTTGGATTTCGAGTCCAAATTGATAAAAGAGCTGTGTGCTATGACAGGAATCCAAAAGTGTCATACAACACCATACCATCCTGGAGGAAACCCTGTAGAAAGGTTTAATCGTACACTGCTGGCAATGTTAGGAACTCTTGAACCAAAACAGAAGGCAAAATGGAAAGAATATGTTAAATCTCTTGTTCATGCGTACAACTGTACCAGAAATGAAGTGACAGGATATAGTCCTTATGAACTTATGTTTGGACGCTGTCCTCAACTCCCAATTGATCTTGCTTTCGGTCTTCCTGTTCTTGAAGAGAAATGTCCAACACATTCGCAGTATGTACAGAACCTGAAGTCACGGTTGAAAGAGAGTTATCAGATGGCATCAAGTCTTCTGATATCATATGCTATCTAGTCCCTTAGTACATTAAATAGTGCTACATAAGACTCAAGTGAACCAAGTAAGTTTGACTTGCAAGGGTGTGACAGTCCTCTGCACAGCGACTTCCTTCTCACAAAGGGAGAAGTCCTCGCATCAGCCTTTTATTTACAACTCACATTCCTACAAGCAAAAAGCGGGAATTGGTTCAGCCAATTCTTAGAGATTTCAACTTAGAAGAGTGGTCATTCCCATTTATGGTACAAGCATGTCATGTCCAGGGATTGATCCACTCCAGACCACATTCCTTAAATTTCCACAAACCCTTTTTCCACACTAAAACCAATCACAGGAATCATCTTCACTATAGTAGAACTTCAAACATAAACCTTGTTTTTATACATTTTTCCAACAATGTCAGAGCTTCGGCACCTCTTCCTGTTGAGCTGTGACATCAGTTGCTGCGACGAATGCTGAGCTGCGCAGTAGAGTCATTTATCTGACCAAAATGGCAGGTGTGACCCCCCCCAGCGCTGTACATAAGTAATGTCTATAACGTCTGACTAAAAGGACCTGAAAAGACAACCAAGCAGGTAATACGGTTTACAGATTTGATTGAAAACCAAACAGGGGTGGCAATTCTGGAATGCTGGCAGGTTAACTCAGGAATGACTGAAACTGAGTGAAGGTCAAGTCACTTGCGAAGGTCAGCTCTCAAAGTCATCACATTGTGATATAATCACAATGATGACAGTGATGACAGGTCAGGACAAATTCACTAACCCAGTAAATGATGTCAGGTGAGCTCTGATCCTGTGTTTATGGGAGGTTCCAGCCAGCGGAAGCAATGGGGAGCCCTTGTCTATGGCATCACATTACTGCCAAAAATCAGAGGAGTGTATTAAGCAATCACGACAGCGCATCTTTTAATCGAGAGAGCGCATAGCTCTGATCGCGGGCGTGCACCTTTATTCGAGAGCCTTTGAACGCAGCACGGCGAGCAGAAAAACACACCCCTGCAACCATCTGTTCGCTCTCGCAGAAAAATTACGCTCTCTCGCACTGTTTAGTGGGCGAATTTGTCAGAAAGTCTTCTGATTGATCTGATTGGCCGAATTTTCACCTCATATCCAGTCGCAGCCAGCACTAAACATTGCCTTATAGGAGAAGAAGAAGAGCAGCGAACGTGACGTGGTTTCAAAGCGTTGAAGAAAACGAGGAATAAATAAGAAGGTAAGGAAAGGAAAAGCTGGTTGTTGATTGCAACACTTTTTTTATACCGGTGACATTTATCCAAAAAGAAATCAAGATTCTTACAGATGTTAAGAGTGGTGTGAGACTCACTTCCTCTGACATCTCACAAAATGAACTCTTCAATGCTGTCCTCAACTATATCAAACAACAATGTCAATAAAACGGTTATTATAATCAGCATCCAGAGTTTAGAGAAAACTTCCTCTCACAGACATACTGTTAGTGTTGAGATTTTGACATCTAGAAATTAGAAATTGTCTCAGGCTAATTAATTTAACATATCCACAGCTAACCGATTCCTAATAAAGTAATCAATAATCATTCAAGAATCTTTACTGTCATTATGAGACCATAATAAAATTTTGTTGAGACATCCGGCTCAGAATGCAACATAGCATACAGTCAGAAATTTAAAACACTTAGAAAACACATAGAAAAAGAAAAATAAGCATCCTTAGAGGACACCCTTGAAAAATATAAATAAAATAAATGTCACCGGTAAAAAAGTGATGTAAATCAACAACCAGCTTTTCCTTTCCTTACCTTCTTATTTATTCCTCGTTTTCTTCAACACTTTGAATCACTTTGAGGCGACTGTGGCTCAGTGGGAAGAGTAGTCTTCTTGCAATCAGAAGGTTGTGGGTTTGATTCCAGCTTCTTCCTGCCATATGTCGATGTGCCCCTGGGCAAGGCACTTAACCTCAAGTTGCCTACCAATCTGCGTATCGGTGTATAAATGTGTGAGCGTTAGTGAGTGCGATTAGGTGAATGTGGTTCTAGTGTAAAGTGCTTTGAGTGGTCTGCATGACTGGAAAGGCGCTATATAAGTTCAGTTCATTTACCATTTTGAATCCACGTCACGTTCCCTGCTCTTCTTCTTCTCCTATAAGGCAATGTTTTTTGTTGTTTTTTTGTTTGTTTTTTCCAACTTTATTGAAGTATATAATGCAAAACAGTACAGGAGTACATTATACATACTAACAGCCACCAGGGGGTTACAGATGGAGACAATGTTTTATAGTCGCATATCACACAAATATATTGGAAATGGTACCTAAGGTTCAAGTTTTAATCGCTTTAACATTGGAGGAATTTCTGATAGTTTCAACGTATTGTTTGAACTCATTTTCAGAAATGAAAACAAATGGTTTTTGGTTGGTGTAGCGACATTTATGAATATGCCATTTAGCTAAGTATATAATAAGGTTGATAACTATTGAAAAGTCAGTGAATCTAAACAATACATGTTCAAAGCAAAAAGAAAGATTTGGCTCAATGTGTAGAAATCAAAATGCAAATTGCTTTCCAAAATTGATGTTCCACATCGAGAGGAGCCAGTTGAGGTGGCTCGGGCATCTGTATCGTATGCCTGCTGGACGCCTTCCCTGGGAGGTGTTCCAGGCACGTCCCACCGGGAGGAGGCCCAGGGGACGGCCCAGGGGACGCTGGAGGGACTATGTCTCTCGGCTGGCCTGGGAATGCCTCGGGCTCCCCCCGGAGGAGCTGGAGGAGGTGTTTGTGGAGAGGGACGTATGGGTGTCTGCTGAGTCTGCTGCCCCCGCGGCCCGGTCCCGGATAAGCGGAAGACGACAACGACGTTTTCCAAAATTGAGTAGAGATGGGGCAAGACCAGAATAAATGATATAGGTCTTCTGGGTTTTCTTCACAGAATGAGCAAACAATATCTATATTTTTGTTAAAGCGCTGTAAAAAAAGTTGCGATGGGTAAATTCTGTGAATAATTTTGAACGAAACTTCTTTTACTTTGTTACTTATAATAAATTTGGATGGCAAAGTCCAAATCCTTTTCCAGTTAAGGTTATTTATTGAAGCTAGAGTAAAAAATTACATAAGGAATCGATGCAACATCTTTCTGAAATAAGGAACGTATACGACGGTTGCAATTACGGAATGAGGAAAAACAAATTTGACCAATTTCGAGTTTAGTTGGATCAAAAGGCAATAGAGTGAGATTCTGTCCTGCAGTACTTTTAAATAAAATGACTCCAGTAGGGATTGCATTTATTATAATATTGAATTCTTTAAACGGTATAATGATACTGTATTTCGTGACAAAATCTTGATATGTCATTAATGAACCATTAGAGTTGAGCAATTGATGAACTAAAAGTATATTGTGCGTAAACCAATTAGGGCAGAATAAGGATTTGTTTTTATATAAGATGTCTTTTTATTGTTCCATAAAAAGTATCTATGGGGGAGAAATTATGCTTGTACAGGGGTTGGACAATGAAACTGAAACACCTGTCATTTTAGTGTGGGAGGTTTCATGGCTAAATTGGACCAGCCTGGTAGCCAGTCTTCATTGATTGCACATTGCACCAGTAAGAGCAGAGCGTGAAGGTTCAATTAGCAGGGTAAGAGCACAGTTTTGCTCAAAATATTGAAATGCACACAACATTATGTATGGGTGACATACCAGAGTTCAAAAGAGGACAAATTGTTGGTGCACGTCTTGCTGGCGCATCTGTGACCAAGACAGCAAGTCTTTGTGATGTATCAAGAGCCACGGTATCCAGGGTAATGTCAGCATACCACCAAGAAGGACGAACCACATCTAACAAGATTAACTGTGGACGCAAGAGGAAGCTGTCTGAAAGGGATGTTCGGGTGCTAACCCGGATTGTATCCAAAAAACATAAAACCACTGTCCGTCGGGAGCTCCACGGGTGAAATATACACGGCCGGGCTGCTATAGCCAAACCTTTGGTCACTCATGCCAATTCCAAACGTCGGTTTCAATGGTGCAAGGAGCGCAAATCTTGGGCTGTGGACAATGTGAAACATGTATTGTTCTGTGATGAGTTCACCTTTACTGTTTTCCCCACGTCCGGGAGAGTTACGGTGTGGAGAAGCCCCAAAGAAGCGTACCACCCAGACTGTTGCATGCCCAGAGTGAAGCATGAGGGTGGATCAGTGATGGTTTGGGCTGTCATATCATGGCATTCCCTTGGCCCAATACTTGTGCTAGATGGGCGCGTCACTGCCAAGGACTACCGAACCATTCTTGAGGACCATGTGCATCCAATAGTTCAAACATTGTATCCTGAAGGCGGTGCTGTGTATCAGGATGACAATACACCAATACACACAGGAATACTGGTGAAAGATTGGTTTGATGAACATGAAAGTGAAGTTGAACATCTCCCATGGCCTGCACAGTCACCAGATCTAAATATTATTGAGCCACTTTGGGGTGTTTTGGAGGAGCGAGTCAGGAAACGTTTTCCTCCACCATAAGTTATTGTGGTCAGTTTATTTATATAGCACCAATTCAAAACACATGTCGTCTCAAGGCACTTCACAAAGTCAGGTACATACATTCCAATTAATCCTAATCATTGAACAGTGCAGTCAGATTCAGCTATTTATTCAAATTGGATAAAAAGTTTTTCTGTCAAAGGAAACCCAGCAGATTGCATCCAGTCAGTGACTTGCAGCATTCACTCCTCCTGGATGAGCATGTAGAGACAATGGACAGTCACTGGCGTTGACTTTAAGCAATCCCTCATACTGAGCATGCATGTAACGACAGTGGAGAGGAAAAACTCCCTTTTAACAGGAAGAAACCTCCAGCAGAACCAGGCTCAGTGTGAGCGGCCATCTGCCACGACCGACTGGGGTTTTGAGAGAACAGAGCAGAGACACAAAGAGAACAAAGAAGCACTGATCTAGGAGTCCTTTCTATGGGAAGGATAAGTAAATGTTAGTGGATGTAGCTCCTTTAGTCGTTTCATCTAGAAAGAAAGAACAGATAAACTCTGAGCCAGTTTTCAAGGTTAGAGTCTGAAGAGAGCACATACAGTTAGTTACAGTAAAAGCTCAGTCAATCGCCATGTCTAGGAGAGAGAAAGGGTTAAACACTAAAAGACAGGGCCATGTGCATCATCGGTAGAGGGTGAGCATTAAGTTGTTGCCAGCAGAAGCTCGGACGATGCCCCTTTCCAGAGAGGTGTCACAGGTAGACACAGAGTCAGGCCAGGTGTAGCTTCTAGGAAGAGAAAAGAGAGAGAACAAAGTTAAAAGCTGAAATAACAGCGAACTGAACTGAAACTAAAACCAGGTGTTTCAGTTTCATTGTCCAACCCCTGTAGATCAGTGACCAAGAAAGAAGCATCTGCTTATGGAAACCAGATAATTTTCAGAGATTTTTTCAACATTATAGTTGCAAAATAAGAGGAAGTTAAATCCTCCTAATTTAGAGAAAATTGAATATGGGTTCCTGATGAATTGTTTTTTAAGGCAATGTCCTGTGCTGGATATGATGTGAAAATTCGGCCAATCAGATCAATCAGAAGAGTTTCTGACAAATACGCTCACTAAACAGAGCGAGAGAGCGTAATTTTTCTGCGAGAGCGAACAGATGGTTGCAGGGGGTGTGTTTTTCTGCTCGCCGTGCTGCGTTCAAAGGGTCTCGAATAAAGGTCCCGCGATCAGAGCTATGCGCTCTCTCGATTAAAAGATGCGCTGTCGTGATTGCTTCATACCTCTGATTTTTGGCAGGAAAGTGACGCCATACTTGTCTGGCAGGAGAAGTCTCAGCGAGCGAGGGGATTCCTTGATTGGGCCATTCTGGGTTCGATACACAGAAAATCCGCAATGCTGACAAATCTGATCCAGATATGCAGAGGCGAAGGTCTGTTTCACTAAGGCAGATAGCAGAATATTCCAGAGAGGAACAGGCATAAGTTGAAAGTTGGTAATCTGGTCCAGAATCGAAAACCAGGAAGTAAGATCAAGCTTGGAATCCAAAAGGAGTGAGATAAGAGGTAAAAATCCATGGGACAAAAAATTAGATCATGAACAGGAGATCAAGATCAGGCATGGAAGGAACGCTGAATGTATTTTACTTGCACAAGACTTTCCATAATCTGGCAGAGATTTATGGTGGCATATCAATGCCAAAATCTCGCAAGAGTAAATGAGATCCATGCGAGCGTAAATAGAGACTAGACGAGTGGTTAATCTTTTTAGCAGTAGGTGGGCGAATCCAGTCAGCATGATATAATCACACAATTGGTTATGGTCACTGTCCTCTGCGATTGGCCGTCAGACGAAAAAGAAGAACACCATCAAAAGCCAAGTTACGCATGTCTTACAGTGCATAATATTCTGTGCATATTGAGTGTAAGCCAGTTTATCATTTCCATTAAGTTAAAAGTAACATACCTTTGCCGCCTCTATCTACCAGCAGCATGTAGTTGTAAACTTGACATAAGCAAACCCTAGCTGACAAGCAGGTCTTTTTTGGGCCCTGGGTAATAAAGTATACTATCTTCATTAATCCATCAGCAAACCAGTTACTACTCATTTGGCAGGTGCCAAGTCCTGCTGGGAAAGAAAACCAACACCTACATTACGTTTGTCATCAGATAGAAGCATGGAGTACTGAACCAGACTAAGAGATTAAAGTGGAACTAAACCCGATGTAAAAGCATAGCCCTTCCCCCAGAGAAATTTTGAAAAAAGCCACAAAGTGGGCGGTGCCAAGAGACACTGAGGGGCACAGCCAAGTGTGGTGATGAATGCAGGGGATTCATCACCTGCGTGTGGTGATGGGTGTGGTCGGGAGGACGAGAGAAAATGGCAGCTAGCTTAATTCCACATATTGAAACATGGAGAGTGAGCAGAGTGACACTGGTAGTGATGTACAGTAATGTACAGATCTTTTTAGGTGGAGGATTTTTCAACCCCCTTGTCACTGGAGGTTGAGGCAGGCTTTGTTGTGCCCAGCGGGCCTGAGCCTTATCAGTTCAAGGCGCTGACTCAATGATGCCTGAAGCTGGTGCTGATGAGGCTGCGAAGGACAGAATGGGTCCAGTTTCTGAGTTGTAAAGTGATGTTAGCAGCATCATTGTTAACATGGGCTAACGTTCAAAGCAGTAACAACCTAGCATTTATATGTTGATTGATATTATCTCAAGTAAAGCATATGATTGAATGTATAAAGCATAAAACGCTATGATAAATGGGGCCTGTGACTGAGTGAGATGGTTTTATACCCGAACGGGGGCTATGACGTTGACATGTACCAAGCTGTACCTGAACCAATAGCAAAATACAATTGAAGTAGTCATCGTTCAACCCAAAGAGGGCAGCACCAAACGAGTTAAACAAGTTTACATGAAAATGTAAAAATTGCACATTGACATGAAGATTGCAACCTTAAGCCCAATTTATACAAAATAAGCGGATTTGGGGTTTAGTTCCACTTTAAAATGTCTTCTCCAGTCCATATTTCTATATTATATATCGTTTATTCTAATATTTTGAGATATGGAGTTTTCATTTCCAGGCTGTAATCACTGGCTAAACTAATGTACTTCAGTAAAATGTACTTTAGTAAAAGTACTAACACCACACTGTAAAATTAATAAACATGCAGTTAAGCATTGAGCATGAAGTAAAAATACTCATTGCATTGTAAAATATTCCCTGTCAGTGCGAATTATAACTCATGGTTTTTTATTAAGAAAACTGCTGCATTAATGTATATATTGCATTTTACTTCTGTAGATGTTTGAGCTCATACTGTTGAGTAGTCTACAGCAATGTATTGTATTCAAGAAGATCATGTTTGTAGTATCACTGTCCTTTGAGAACCATGTATCTCTACAAAGCCAACTTTTCATGAGCTTGGGGAACATCTTGTTAATCCAAGAAAGTGCCTAATTTATTTTAAGTAGGACAAACAATTTTCTCAAACCATAAAGGAACACTTCATCCTTTAATCACAAAAATTCAAAATCAACACATCTGAAGATATACATGATTATACATGATTATTTGAAGATGCAGTGGAGTATATAGATGTATTTGTATAGAAGGGAATTACTAAACCACAGGTACCTCAGGCTAGTCAGAAAATATATTTTCTTTATGGTTTACTATTAAACATTTACAAGAATAAACTGACTTTGTGGACATTTTATTTCTTTTTGATTCTCACTTTGACCACCTGAGTATTCTAATATTGAAAACAGAAAAGTAGTCGCATGTGATGTTGCCACCATGGTGCACTCCACAATGATGGTGAAATTTAGTTTGAAGACTAAATCTCACTCTCTCTCTCTTCATTGAGGTGATGGGCCTGTACAGTAGGCAAGTGACAGTACTCTTGTGTTTCTACATGTCTCTCAAGCTCATCTGCTGTCTCCATCTCTTTCTGAGGTCCATTCTGAAGTGTTTTCCACATTTAAATAGGCCTAAGAAACTGAGAAGTTAACTGCAATGTGTAAGACAAACAAGTTATTTAAGAAGCGCTTATATAACATTTATTTCCTAAAGATCTCAGGATCCAATTTATGAAAACTCTTAAGTTAATTGCAGAGTTTTCACAATGACCATCCAGCTCAGGATGAAAATGATCCATCACATTGATCATTAGAACACACATTTTTCCATAGAACAGATCTAAACCTGACTACATTGCTATTAGTTGCTGTAATAGCAGGACTAAAAAGAAGCCCATCAAGTATAAAAGTGTTTGAAACTGTAAAAATAAAAAAACTTCCATACAACCTTCTTGCGGTTACTGTTTTATTTCACTGTGACTGTATTAATAGACTGATGTTCGATAACATTGTTTAGTATTAAGAGGACAAGACTTGAGATAAACAAATAATGATGTGGGCATTTAAGCTGCCTGGTTGTTTAATTCACTAAGGATTAAAATTAAACATTTTAAATACAGCTTTGTATTTCTAGAACAGCTACATATACACCAGCAAAGTCACTGTAAAAACTTTATATATGACATCACATTAGTAGCATTTAGAAAAAATGAAAAACTTAGATATCATTATTGGTCTGTCCTGTTTACTGCCGTTATCTGCCTGCAGGGAAGAATGGCTGGTTTATCTCAGCCTTCAGCTGAGTTGACAATATTGAGACAAATTTAAGATTATAGACCAGTCTATGCTACAGACAGACAGCTTTAAATTTAGCTTGTTTTTAACGTTTGGACTGATTAAAATATTGCTTTCTACATGTTTCTGCTTGTAAACCAGGTGCATTGATATGGCATTATCTTTTTACTAACAATGGTTCTATTTAAGGTAACATTACCTACAGTAACTAGTGTCAACTCAAGCGGTTTGGAGCTACCTTCACTTGACCGTCTCCATTGCAACCTCTCTCCTAGTTGCTGTGGGTGTGAGTGTACAAAGGTGACAGAGAGCAGACAGAGACTGCAGCCTGATAATAAACATGACGGTGTTTAGCCCCAGACCCATCAACAATACCAGTGTTATTGACCATGTGTCATGTTAAATCAGATTTTATTTAAATCTGATTTACACCTGATTTACACCTGCCTAGCTGGATTTTTATGCCAATTTTTGACCCGATCTTCCCCTACCGACATTCCCTATCTTGTGAGATATTCCTGCAGTGTGTGTTAAGAGTGATAATTAGGTCATTAGCAGGACTAGCAGAACTTGATTGCATACTGAGGATGAAATGCAGCCATTTGTTTGAGGTGTGCTGGACCAGGGACACATCTAAAAGTTGCAGGACACTGGCCCTCGAGGACTGGAGTTTGATACCCCTGCTTTAGAGTGATTCACATACTTTATGAGACTCCTTAACAAGGCAACCACCTGCCTGGCAGAATTTTGTAACTGTGCCTGTTATAAAGACATAAACAAAACAAATAAAAGACATGCTAGTCAGCTAGCGTTGGCTTATTTCAAGTTTACAACTATATGCTGCCGGTAGATAGCGGTGGCAATGTAGGTTACTAAAATATTTTAGCTAAATGTTGTGCTAAGGAATTAATAAGCTGGGTTACACCCAATATACACAGAATATTATGCATTGTAAGACATACGTAACTTACCTCCTGATGGTCTGCCATGCAGCTGTTCTGGCTCTCCCACTACTATTGCTAGTGCTTCTTCTTCTTTTTATGACGGCCAGTCACAGAGGACAGTGACTGTAACCAATCATGTGTAGTGATATGATGTTTACTGGATTCGGTACCAACTGCCAAAAAGATTAACTGCAAGTGGATCTCATTTAGGCTCACTATAATTTTGGCATTGATATACCACCATAAAGTGGTGCTGTATCCTTCAAGTCTGATTACATCACAGTGAAACGATGCAGGCTGTCCAAATTTGGAGTCTCCTGTTAATCTGGCTGAGAAATGAGTTCTGTATTTCGCCAGATTTGAAGGGTGGGTCTGCCTAGTGTATCATTGGTGGTCCACCCTATCCCATGATTCATTGCGGGTCGAAGCAGATTGCTCAAACAAAAATGGCAATAGTAGAGGAGAGCGGCAAAAACTTTGATATTTTACACTTTCTGTGAAACAAAACTTTTACATTGCTTTTAGGCAAGAATGGAGCTGTGTAACTGCTTCAAGCTTGACTAATAAATTAAACAAATGGTATTCTTTATTAATGCATTTTATTTACAGGGTTTTATTTTCTATATCTATGAACATAAAAATTGTTTTTAACATTTTAAAGGGCTGATTATTGAAGTACAATAAAATAAAAAAATTAAATAAAACAAGAACCTTAAACAAAAGAAGATTTTAAGACGGTACAACTGCTCGAGTTCATCAGTGATTAAATAAAACAAAAACAGAGCAAAGGTTTGGGCTGGGAAGTTATGCTGAGGTAAGGGCCGGAACAGCTGGTGAAGGCTAGACTGTCCAATTTCACAGCCACTAACCTCCGGCCTTCACGATCTTTGTGAAAAGAGTTTATTTGGGTGCAGGTGGTTGTGGCTGAGTAGTAACACAGGGAGGCAGACTGAAAGATAATTACATTGTGTCGAAACCATACATTGCAAGTTACTACATGTGGGCAAAAGGACCGATCAATCAGAAAGGCCTGAATGGCCTGGGCCCTACCTATTTTTGAGGTTGTTGTGTAAAAAAAAATGGGGAAGAACAAAAAGAAAAGATAAGAAAGGTAGAATTCCATTGCCACATTCGGTTATTAAATAGATCATCGTGTCTAAACAGCCTACAAACAAGTAATTTAAGACATGGATGACATAATGTGCATGTGGCTGTCAAACTGCCAACTGCAAGTTTGCGATTACTGAGAAAAATGATTATGGGCGTTGTTTGTTTAGGGAGTTGTGAAAATGAAGCAACACATCTGCTGCTCCTTTACTGTTCGAGTATAACAGTGTTGGTTGTAATAAGGGATTCTGTGAATGGAGACTCTGTTTCAGCAATCAGGATTCTCTCTATAGACTTATAGAGTTACAGCTCCTTTTTCTTTTCTCTACCGATTTTGGCTGCTCTGCCTTTTCTGTTGTTTACCTGCATTTTTTTGGAAACATTTTTCCTTTAAAAATTCAGGCACAGCCCAACCATCTGTAATTAAATGGTCATCCTTTACCACCCACTACCTTCAGACCCCCTGCCTGCACTAAGCATCTCAGAGGAAGATGTATAAATAGGATCTTTAAGGGCCTAAAAACAAGGAAGGCCTTAGGACCTGATAATGTCTCCCCACCATGCCTAAGAGCCTGCGCCGACCAATTGGGTTCCGTCTTCAGTGAGATCTTTGACAAGTAACTGGAGCTTTTTTGAGGTTTTCTCCTCCTTCTATTGCTCCACCATCATCCCAGTAACCAAGAAACCCACCATCACAGGATTAAATGGTGGTCATGAAATCCTTTGAGCGACTGGTGTTGAAGCACCTGAAGGACATCACAGGCCCCCTGCTTGACCCCCTGCAGTTTGCCTACCGGGCAAACAGGTCAGCAGATGATGCAGTCAACTTGGGACTACACTTCATCCTGCAACACCTCAACCACCCAGATATGTACGCCAGGATCCTGTTTGTGGACTTCAGCTCAGTCTTCCAACACCATCAACCCAGACATCTTTCACCAGAAGCTCAACCAGCTCAAACTTCCAGCCTACACCTCTCAGTGGATCACCAGCTTCCTGAAGGACCTTACATGGTCACACAAAGACAATGTTTGGAAGTGAAAATCCGATTCCACCCTCTACTGCCTTAAACATATCATTAACTCCCACAGAAAATAATAACGGGCTGACTATGCTTCCCTGTGGTGTCCCATTTTCTATATTCAAACTCTCAGAATACTCCCTCCCTATCCTCACTTGTATTTGTCTTCAAAAAAATTCTTCATCCATCTAAAAATATGACCATTTATACCCATTCTTCTAATTTTCATCATATACACTTTTTCAATATCAAAACATACTGCCACAACACTCTCTTTATTCACTTGAGCCTTTCTAATCTCATTCTCTAAACATAATACTAGATCCATTGTTCTTCCCTCTATTCTGAAACCACTCTGATACATTGATAGAAGACCTTTATTTTCCATATAATATAACAATCTTTCATTTATCATTCTCTCCATTATTTTACATATGTTGAATGTTAAAGCCATAGGCCGCTAATTTTCTGGTTTTGACTCATCTTTCCCTGGTTTTTGAATTGGTATAATCATTGCTTCTTTCCAACTTTTTGGCAATTCTCCATCCTCCCATATTTGATTATACAATTCTAATGAAATATTTTTAGATAATTCACTTAAATTACTTACCATCACATAACAAACCTGATCTTTTCCTGGAGCTGCCCTATTCAGCTCTGCTATTGTAAACAACATATTCAATGAATCATTTGAGTCTTCCATTTCCTCCAATAATTCCTTATTCTCTAAAATTGTCTTTTCTCATCCTTTTTTACCTTCTTCACTAATATTTTCAGAACAATGAATTTTAATAAACATCTTTATCAACATTTCCGACTCCTCTCTATTGTTTACCGCTGTTATTTCTCCATTATTTAGTTTTGGATATCCACTCACTCTTTTAATCCCATTCATCCTTTTAATCATTGCCCATACCTCAGAAATGTCTGTCTCCCTCCCTACTGAATTACAAAAAATTTTAATGATTCTTATATTCGCTTGCAATTTCTTGTATTCATTCAGATTCTGAAAGTTGTGATTTCTCTTTAATAATTTGAAAGCTTTATTTTGTTTCTTAATAGCTCTAGTACATTCTATTGTCCAACAGGGTACCAATTTTATTTCCCTTTTCCCACCCTTCATCCTTATAGCCTGACTAGCTGCTTCTAAAATGGCATTAAATATATAAAAATTAAAATCATCAATACCATTTATATCAACTTTTTGTATTTTTATTTCATTATTATTCCTAAAGGTTTCCCAATCTGCAGATCTAAAACACAATTTCTTCATCCTATTTATACAATATTTCTCTATATGTAGCTTTACTTCAGTCATAATAGGGTATTGATCACTTCCTATAGTTGTCTTGTTAATTACTTTCCATAAACAAACAGCTGGTAGAGAATCTGAAACTAATTTTAAATCTATTGCTGACACTGTATTATCTCTAAAATTAATTCTTGTTCCACTCCCATCATTCAAAACTACCAAATTTTTCACATCCATTATTTCTTCAATTACACCCCCATTTTGTTCATTATGATTACTCCTAATTTCAATAATATATTCTTATTCTCTACCTTCAGCTAAAACTCTAAATTGAATCTCCTTTTTCATGAATATTATACATCCTCCTCCTGATCCTCTCTCTTTATATCTTCTAATGCTTTCATATCCTTTAATAACAAAATCAAGATTTGGTTTAAGCCAAGATTCCTGAATGCAAATATTATCCAATTCTTCTTTAAAATCTTTAATAAATACTTTTAAACTCTTGCCAATTTGCAATTAGACTTCTAGCATTCCACTGTAAGACGATCAGTTTGTTCTCTCTTCCTGTCCTCCTACCCTCCCTTCTTCCCCTAATTTCTTATTTATGTGCTCCCAGGATATATCCGTTATACCAAAAACCCTCTCTGCTCCTTTCACAGTCATTTTGATTTTTTCTGTTTTGTGCTTAACTTGATCTGTACAATTAATTACATAAGCAATGAACAACACAATCTTTTCAACAGTCAATACTGTGTCTGATCTAATCTGGCTTTGTTCTGGTGTTGGACTCAGCTGAACTTTTACTGGCACATCTTTTGGCTTCTTCACTCTTTTTGCAGCTCCTGTATAACTTATATTATTAATGACTTTGACTTGTTAAATTTCCACTGCTTTTCTCCTTACTTCACATCCTCCATAAGTCACCCTGTGTTGCCCTCCACAGTTACAACCAGTATCCTTTCCATTTTTACATTCATCACATCCAGGCTCCCCTCCACACTTTGGACATCTTTGTTTCGACTTACCTGCCACTGCGATATGTCCATATCTCTGGCATTTATAACATCTTAGAGGAGAAGGGATATATGGCCTAACAGAAAAACACATACATCCTACGTTTATCCTTTCAGGAAGTACAGCTGCTTGAAACTCGAACATCACAAAAAAACTTTCCACTCTTTTGCCTTCAACTGTTCTCATCAATCTTTTAATTTTGCTTACTTTGCTTCCATATACTGCGTCTGAACTTTTCCAGATCTTCACCCACCGGAATACCTGACATAACTCCTCTAGCTACTTTAGCCTCTCCCACAATCTTTATCTCATTCACCATTTTTTTTACAAATACTATGGATGCTCATCACTTTGTTTTTCTGCTCTTTACTCCCAACTGTAATCAATAGATTCCCATCTCTAAGAATCTTAGCAAGTATCAGCTCTCCAAACTTCTTTTTTACTTCTCTCGACAGACCTAACGGACTTAGTTGAATACCTTCATCCTCCTTCGTAAATTTTATGATCATTTTGGACTCCTCCCTAACAACCCTCTTACAAACCACAATGTTTTCATCCAAACTATATTCTTCTAGGCCCTGTTTACTACTTTGCGTCCCTCTCAAAGTCAGTCAGTCAGTCATTTTCTACCGCTTATTCCATAGTGGGTCGCGGGGGAGCTGGTGCCTATCTCCAGCAGTCTATGGGCGAGAGGCGGCATAAACCCTGGAGAGCTCGCCAGTCTATCGCAGGGCAACACACAAACAACCATGCAGACACTCATTCATACACCTAAGGGTGTAACCCTTTAGAGAGACCAATTAACCTAACAGGCATGTCTTTGGACAGTGCTACCAACTGCGCCATCGTGCAGCCTTCTCAAAGTATCTTCCATTTTACTTCTCTCTTTTCCCGACCCTCTACTACCACGCACTGGAGTCCAATCTCCAAAATCCATCTCATCATCTCCCTCATCCTCAGCCTGAGACGCCATAGCAGTCCAGTCACAAACCAGTTTTATACCAACCACCCCGACGCGAGATCTGCCATCCACGTTTTGTGTCATACTGCTTCCTGTGCGGACTGGGTGCTTTTTCTTCTTTTTCTTTTAGTTTTGCCAGTTTTGATACCGGTTCTGGTGCTGTTGTCTGTCAGCCTGCTGCTTATAAAGCCAGGTGCACAGGTGAAGCAGGTGAGGCGTAAATAGGGAGCTGGCTGGGAAGGAGCAGGTGAAAGCAATCCTCCTAATAGCTGCATCACAGAGATGATCAGCAGGCAGACAGAGACGGTGCAGACAAACAGTCCAGAATCATAACATTTCCATACACACAGATTTCTTGCAGTTAGTAGCTACTCAGTGCGATTTGTCTTGGGTCAGTTCTACTCTACACAGTTTGGTTCATTATCCATTACAATTGAGTGTCACTTTGGTGTGGGCAGTTTTATCAATTGCAAGGCAACCCTACAGTCTATGTAATTTGTATGTGACACATACACAGCAACAATGGAGGACCTGCTGCTTAGTCTATAGCTGTTTTTAGAGATTTAGAGTGAAAAAAGAGCCAGAGAAGCATTAGAGAGGAAAGCCATGGAGTGGTACAAGCTTTCAAAGATATTTATTATTTATTATATGTATAATAAATAATAAATATAATACTTACGCTGTGACTAGTGATGCTGCCCCCTACCCAATCAGTGACGGACGGTCTGGTTGGAACCGCAAGCAAGCCGGTACTAAAAATAGTAATGGTTCCAAGTAACCATTACTAATAGAAAAGCCTAAAAAGCCAAACTCCGCTGAGTAGGGAAGAGTGGAAAATTGGTATGTGTATGCACAAGAAGAACAGTAAGAGTCCACACAAAAGGCCTCAGCTTGGGTTTTAACCTTTTTTACTGCAAGGCAACAAACAACCCCACCACAGCACTGTCCACAAACAGCACAGTATAATTAGGTCAAGTGCATATTTTTATTATATTGCAAACAAAAATGTTCCTTTAGACTGTTTATTCTTCCCAATGTAGTATTCTCACTAGCCAGCTTGTAATCTGTCAACAGCCTCATCTAATGGCAGTAGGAAATGGACAAAACGCAGACCATGCCTCTCTTGCGTCAGACATTATTGCTTATTGCTAATTATCAACTTGTGTGTGGCTGAGAAGAAAAATGCATTTTATGTTGAGGGAAAAGCTAATATTTTACGATAAAGCATGTGTTTGTTCTTATGGTAATAGGAATGTAGAAATGCTTTGTTGAACCAGGCAGAAGCTAAAATGAGGTGGGAAACATATTTTTCTAAGCTGGTAAATTTTCATTGCTTACCTAAACCAAACAGTTTATAACTACACCAAGGCACATGTAGTAGCTTTTCAGTCTAACCCAAACCAAGTATTTCAAAATGTAAAAAGCAAAACTGAAAACAGGGGGTGGGTGAACTAAGTGAAAAAGAACTGTGCCAGTTGGTTTTATCAAAATTAACTTTCATGTCTGGATTTTGTCCTTTGAAGCTATTACTGTATAATATGATTTTTCATTTAGACTGGGTGTCAAAAGTTCTTCTTATTTACCTGATGCTGTACCAACGTTTGGTGCTCTTCAGGGTGCTGTTGTTTTTGTAATTGTGCCAGCATAATTATGGTCACCTAATCAGGGAGATTGTTTCAACCGGCAGCTTCAACCAATGTTTAGCACATAAAATGGAAGTTGTTTGACTGAGAAAACGGTAATAAACTTAACAATGATCTCTTGTGAAAGTATGTTTAAAAGCCGCTAATATAGCGTTGCATCCCACAAATGTCAGCATTTTTGTCCCAGTCCAGGCCTGCTAGCATATTGTCCTCACAAAAGGATCAACATATTCAACCACTTTATTCTGTGTAAATAATATGTAGTACACTGCTCAAAAAATAAAGGAAACACTTAAACAACACAATATAACTCCAAGTAAATCAAACTTCTGTGAAATCGAAATGTCCACTTAGGAAGCAACACTGATTGACAATCAATTTCACATGCTGTTGTGCAAATGGAATAGACAACAGGGGGAAATCTTTGGTGATTAGCAAGACAAACTCAATAAAAGAGTGGTTCTGCAGGTGGGGACCACAGACCACGTCTCAGTACCTATGCTTTCTGGCTGATGTTTTGGTCACTTTTGAATGTTGGTGGTGCTTTCACACTCGTGGTAGCATGAGACAGACTCTACAACCGACACAAGTGGCTCAGGTAGTGCAGCTCATCCAGGATGGCACATCATTGCGAGCTGTGGCAAGAAGGTTTGCTGTGTCTGTCAGCGTAGTGTCCAGAGCCTGGAGGCGCTACCAGGAGACAGGCCAGTACATCAGGAGACGTGGAGGAGGCCGTAGGAGGGCAACAACCCAGCAGCAGGACCGCTACCTCCGCCTTTGTGCAAGGAGGAGCAGGAGGAGCACTGCCAGAGCCCTGCAAAATTACCTCCAGCAGGGCACAAATGTGCATGTGTCTGCACAAACTGTTAGAAACCGACTCCATGTGGATGGTATGAGGGCCCGACGTCCACAAATGGGGGTTGTGCTCACAGCCCAACACCGTGCAGGACGCTTGGCATTTGCCAGAGAACACCAGGATTGGCAAATTCGCCACTGGCGCCCTGTGCTCTTCACAGATGAAAGCTGGTTCACACTGACCACATGTGAATGACGTGACAGAGTCTGGGGACACCGTTTGAGAGTGATCTGCTGCCTGCAACATCCTTCAGCATGACCGGTTTGGCAGTGGGTCAGTAATGGTGTGGGGTGGCATTTCTTTGGAGGGCCGCATGGCCCTCCATGTGCTCGCCAGAGGTAGCCTGACTGCCATTAGGTACTGAGATGAGATCCTCAGACCCCTTGTGAGACCATATGCTGGTGCGGTTGGCCCTGGGTTCCTCCTAATGCAGGACAATGCTAGACCTCATGTGGCTGGAATGTGTCAGCAGTTCCTGCAAGATGACACATTGAAGCTATGTACTGGCCCGCCCGTTCCCCAGACCTGAATCCAATTGAGCACATCTGGGACATCATGTCTCACTCCATCCACCAACGTCACGTTGCACAACAGACTGTCCAGGAGTTGGCGGATGCTTTAGTCCAGGGAGGAGATCCCTCAGGAGACCATCCGCGGTCTCATCAGGAGCATGCCCAGGCGTTGTAGGGAGGTCATACAGGCACGTGGAGGCCACACACAATACTGAGCCTCATTTTGACTTGTTTTAAGGACATTACATCAAAGTTGGATCAGCCTGTAGTGTGTTTTTCTACTTTAATTTTGTGTGTGACTCCAAATCCAGGCCTCCATTGGTTAATAAATTTGATTTCCATTGATGATTTTTGTGTGATTTTGTTGTCACCACATTCAGCTTTGGACAGAACAAAGTATTCAATGAGAATATTTCATTCATTTAGATCTAGGATGTGTTATTTGAGTGTTCCCTTTATTTTTTTTTAGCAGTGTAGTACAGGATTTTTCACGTTATAGTCATGGTTTTAGAAAATAATGTCTGTATTTTTCCAATTGACTT
The DNA here is from genome assembly GCA_036173005.1 of Crenichthys baileyi. Taxonomy (NCBI): domain Eukaryota; kingdom Metazoa; phylum Chordata; class Actinopteri; order Cyprinodontiformes; family Goodeidae; genus Crenichthys; species Crenichthys baileyi. The sequence goes on along the minus strand of JAHHUM010002029.1, from coordinate 1,015,625 downwards.
AATTCCTTCTCTGTCTCTGAGATATTCTTCCAGCCTGTGTCATTTCTGTGTTACGAGGAACTCAATCACAGAGGTGTTGGTGCTGTACGAGTGTCATAGCTCTGGCTAGAAATTAGAGGGAATGTTGTCTCTGGCGATACCATGTAAGCATATTGTTGTCAGGGCACTGCCTGTACAGCTCAGAAGTTTAACGGCCCTTTGGGTAAAAATGTGTTGTTTCAAACCCACTTTAGAGCACAAACATGTAAATATACAGGGGTTGGACAATAAAACTGAAACACCTGTCATTTTAGTGTGGGAGGTTTCATGGCTAAATTGGACCAGCCTGGTAGCCAGTCTTCATTGATTGCACATTGCACCAGTAAGACCAGAGTGTGAAGGTTCAATTAGCAGGGTAAGAGCACAGTTTTGCTCAAAATATTGAAATGCACACAACATTATGGGTGACATACCAGAGTTCAAAAGAGGACAAATTGTTGCTGCTCGTCTTGCTGGCGCATCTGTGACCAAGACAGCAAGTCTTTGTGATGTATCAAGAGCCACGGTATCCAGGGTAATGTCAGCATACCACCGAGAAGGACGAACCACATCCAACAGGATTAACTGTGGACGCAAGAGGAAGCTGTCTGAAAGGGATGTTCGGGTGCTAACCCAGATTGTATCCAAAAAACATAAAACCACGGCTGACCAAATCACGGCAGAATTAAATGTGCACCTCAACTCTCCTGTTTCCACCAGAACTGTCCGTCGGGAGCTCCACAGGGTCAATATACACGGCCGGGCTGCTATAGCCAAACCTTTGGTCATGCATGCCAATGCCAAACGTCGGTTTCAATGGCGCAAGGAGCACAAATCTTGGGCTGTGGACAATGTGAAACATGTATTATTCTCTGATGAGTCCACCTTTACGGTTTTCCCCACATCCGGGAGAGTTACGGTGTGGAGAAGCCCCAAAGAAGCGTACCACCCAGACTGTTGCATGCCCAGAGTGAAGCATGGGGGTGGATCAGTGATGGTTTGGGCTGCCATATCATGGCATTCCCTTGGCCCAATACTTGTGCTAGATGGGCGTGTCACTGCCAAGGACTACCGAACCATTCTTGAGGACCATGTGCATCCAATGGTTCAAATATTGTATCCTGAAGGCAGTGCCCTGTATCAGGATGACAATGCACCAATAGACACAGCAAGATTGGTGAGAGATTGGTTTGATGAACATGAAAGTGAAGTTGAACATCTCCCATGGCCTGCACAGTCACCAGATCTAAATATTATTGAGCCACTTTGGGGTGTTTTGGAGGAGCGAGTCAGGAAACGTTTTCCTCCACCAGTATCACGTAGTGACCTGGCCACTATCCTGCAAGAAGAATGGCTTAAAATCTCTCTGACCACTGTGCAGGACTTGTATATGTCATTCCCAAGACAAATTAACGCTGTATTGGCCGCAAAAGGAGGCCCTACACCATACTAGTAAGTTATTGTGGTCTAAAACCATGTGTTTCAGTTTCATTGTCCAACCCCTGTATCATCACCTCCCTTTCTCAATTTAAGCTAAATAAAATAAACAAAAAAACAGTCTTTTTTTGCATTTTGATATTATTACTCCAATATCACAAATAAAAAAAGGATGAAATTCTTTCTGTCAGGATCTTTGTGCTGTGTTTATTTTCTGTTGTTAAGACAAAGAAGCCAGTCTGTTTCTGATTTTTCTATTGATTTCCGAACCCTAGCAGCAGCCTCTGGATGGGACGATTGTGCTCTTAAAACGGCATTTTTTCAGGCTTTGAATGAACCCCTCAAAGATGAGTTAGCTTTATTAGATGAACCCAAGACTCTTAATGAGCTAATCAATTTAGCAACTAGACTTGATAATCGTATTAGAGAGAGAAAGAGGTCCCGACTAGATTATAGCGTTGGTAGGACTCAACCCCCCAGCCAGGTTTCCTTAGCTGTACATTCCCCATCTTCTGCACAGACCTCTGAGGTTGAACCTATGCAGATTGGGCGTACTCATCTCTCTGCTGAAGAGAGACAGAGACGCCGTCAGACCAATAGATGTTTCTCCTGTGGCTCTCCCGAGCAGTTCCTCGTCAGCTGCCCTATTTGCCCCACAGGACCAAAAGATCGGGTCCGTCAGTAGTTGAGGGGGAACTGACGGACCGTTTAAATGACTCTTTTGCCCCCAGACTTAGTTTGCCTGCCTCTTTAATAGTAAACCGTCATATACAGACCTCTCCGCTTTGATCGATTCTGGGAGTGAACAAAGCCTTATTGATCAGAAATTGGTAAATGAGGCTCAGATTGAGACTGAGTCTCCTCCCACACCACAGTTAGTTTCAGCTTTGGATGGGCAGAGGTTGCAATGCATAACCCATCGTACCAAACCTTTAACTTTAGTATTGTCCGGAAATCATAGGGAGGAGATATCTTTTTTTGTGTTGCCTATTGCTCTGAACTCCATAGTTTTAGGCTTCCCTTGGCTACAGAAACACAACCCCCATATTAACTAGTCTGATAGCCGAGTCGAGTCATGGTCCACTAGTTGCCTTTCCTCATGCCTTCAGTCAGCTGTTGCCCCACTAACTGCCGACATTGTTCCTGCTGAGAGTGAAGTTACTGATCTTTCGCTCATCCCCACTGATTACCATGACCTAAAACTAGTCTTCAGTAAAGTTAAGGCTTTAACTTTGCCCCCGCACAGACCTTATGACTGCGCCATTGATTTACTTCCTGGCGCATCTCCTCTCGGAGCCGGGTTTTTCTTTGTGGGTAAAAAGGATGGATCCCTTCGCCCATGTATCGACTACAGGGGCCTTAATCAGATTACTGTTAAGAATAAATACCCGCTCCCACTCCTTACTTCGGCTTTTGAGCCGGTTCATGGTGCCACAATCTTTTCCAAATTAGATCTTAGAAATGCCTACCATTTAGTCAGGATTCGCCAGGGGGATGAATGAAAGACTGCATTTAAAACACCTCTGGGACCTTTTGAATACCTGGTGATGCCCTTTGTAATGCAGGTCTCTCTAATGCACCAGCAGTGTTTCAGTCGCTCGTCACTGACGTTCTCAGGGATTTTTTAAATGTTTTTGTATATCTTGATGATATCCTGATTTATTCTAAGGACATTGAGGAGCACCAAGAATGTTGGAGAACCGGTTGTTTGTAAAGGCTGAAAAAAGTCACTTTTTTGGGATTCATTCTTGAGGGTGGACAGGTTCGCTCGGACCCAGAGAAGATCAAGGCAGTCCTCAAGTGCCCTGTCCCGAACTCCCGCAAGCAGCTCCAACGTTTTTTAGGATTTGCAAACTTTTATCCTAGATTCATTAAGAACTTTAGCCAGACGGCTGCCCTGCTCACTGCTTTGACTTCCACGAACACTGTGTTCTCCTGGACACCTGAGGCTGACAAGGCTTTTTCTGCACTAAAAGAAAGGTTCTCACAGACTCCCATATTGATTCACCCGTATTCCTCCAGGCAGTTTATTTTGGAGGTAGACGCCTCTGAAACGGGTGTAGGAGCAGTCCTTTTGCAGCAGTCCCCCATGGATGGAAAACTTCATCCATGCGCCTTTTTTTCTAGATGGCTCAGCAACACTGAAATAAACTATGATGTGGGGGACAGGGAGCTGTTAGCAATTAAACTGCCCCTGGAGGGATGGCGGCATTGGCTTGAGGGTACTAAACACCCTGTATTAGTTTGGACTGACCACAAGAATATAGCCTATTTATGGTCAGCTAAGAGACTGAACACGCGGCAATCACGCTGGTCACTTTTTTTTCCCGCTTCGATCTTTCCATTTCCTATAGGCCTGGTTCTAAGAATATAATGCCTGATGCTCTGTCCCGTCTGTACTCCCCTGATAACACTGTGAAGGAGGCTGTGCCTATCGTTCCTCCTCATTGGACTTTTGGAGCTTTGGTTTGGGGAGATTGAGGACTTAGTTAATCAGGCCAAGCGGCTCGAACCCGATCCAGGCACGGGTCCCCCTAATAGGGTTTTTGTTCCCATGTCTGTCAGGTTCCGGCTAATCCGTTGGTTTCACACCGCCAGATTTTCTGGCCATCCAGGGGTTAGCCGGACAGTTTCTCTTTTTTCTAGGAGATTTTGGTGGCCATCTCTACATAAAGTCGTCAAGGAATATGTTCAAGCATGCTCAGTCCGTGCTAGGCAGAAGCCATGGAACCAGCCACCTTCTGGTTTACTCCAACCACTTAGCATCCCTAAGCGCCCTTGGTCATACGTTGCCCTTGACTTTGGTTTGCCCATCTCTAAAGGTATGACTACCATTCTCACTATTGTAGACCGGTTTTCTAAAGCCTGTCACCTCGTCCGCTTAAAGAAGCTCCCGTCAGCTTTTCAGACAGCCCAGCTGTTAGTGCAGCATGTTTTTCACCTTGATGGCATTCCTCAAGAGATTTTGTCGGAACAAGGGCCTCAGTTTACATCTCGTGTATGGAAACAGTTTTGTTTAGCTCTCGGGGCCAAGACCTCCCTGACTTCTGGCTACCACCCCCAATCTAGAGGACAGACTGAGCGTATGAACCAGCAGATGGAGTCCATTCTCAGGTGCTTGTCAGCCACTAATCCTCTGGACTGGAGCATTTACCTACCTTGGGCTGAATATGCCATTAATTCACACCTTTCATCTGCTACTGGACTTTCACCTTTTTTTCACCCTGGACTGGCTGGGACATCCTGTCTGGACGGTCTGTCGAGTCGTGGGCTCCCGTCGGCGGGGTCGCGGATGGCAGTATCTCGTTGACTGGGAGGGGTATGGTCCGGAGGACCGTTCTTGGGTGCCCCGGTCCTTTATTTGTAATCCTACCTTGATCATGGACTATGTCTCCTCCCGGCCTTCCACGTCTTCTGGGCCGCCGGATGGCGGCCATTGAAGGGGGGAAGATGTCAGGATCTGTGTGCTGTGTCTATTTTCTGGTGTTGTTTACCGTACTTAGCCTCTTGGTAGCACTGGAGACCGTGAGGAGAGGTGACAGGTGTTCCCTATTTTCTTAATCATCCTTGGAGGGTATTTAAGACGGAGGCTGCCAGCAATTCATCGCCAGAGTGTTTGCCCTCAGTGGTATAAGCTCAAGCCACATTAATCCTTGCTTTGTCCTTTGCCTTAAGTAACTTTGTATGTGCTCCTTCGCAGGCTGTATACCTGAACCTGACTTCGCCTTCAGCATTGTTTGCCTTTTTTCGGATTTTGACTTCTGAAGATAGATCTCCAACCTTGTGGATTAAAAGCCTGGGCTTCCCACTTCGTCTTCTTGCAACTGGCTGGCAGCTTCCTGTCTGGATCAACCACGGACCTCCTCAAGAGAACCCTGTCCACCCTCCGTCACAATAGAACCACCATCAGAACCTCAGTGCCCAACAACGTGTGCCAAGCACCCACCAGCTTCAGTTTCACCTGTATTCAGCTCCGTTGTCGTTCTCCCCTCCTGGCGGATCATCCTTCATCCGTAGTAAGACAGATTTGTTATTTAGAAAAAATACACTCTTAAGATTCACTTTACTTACCAGTTCTACTTACCTTGCAGTTTGTTTCCCGGTTCCGGCTCCTCCCGTACCATCACGTTCCCTGTAAATAAAATCTTTGTTAAACTTTATCTGTCTCCTGAATGCTTACTCTATGTGGGTCAAATCTGTCTGTAAAACTATGACACTTTCATACTAAAACAAATAAAGCTGCTTTTGTCATAGTGGCAAACCAGGTGACTCTAGAGTGACCAGGGTTCAGAGCAGGAAGCAGGGTCATAGTTTAACACCCCTCTCTGCAGCTTCTTACTGCTACCCACCCATTACCCTATAAAGACAGTGTCTCGCCCACGACCAAAATTGAATAGATTAAACAATAATCTTAAAAGAAGGAAATCATGAAAAAACTCATAAAACTAAACACAACTCAGACTGAAAAGAAAAATAAAACAATTAAATGTGGCGTATTGAACTTAAGATCTCTCTCTTTAAAGACTTAGTTAGTTAATGACTTGATTTGTGACAATCAAATTGATTATTTTGTCTCACAGAAACCTGGCTGCAGCAAGAGGATTACGTTACTATAAATGTTTCAACTCCTACTAATTATTTAAATTTTCACATACCTAGCAACCATCTTTCAGTCCAATTTATTGATAAGTCCCAGACCAGTTAATAGCTACAACTCTTTTGAATATTTATCCTTAGTTTTCCTCATCCAAATTCCAAAGCACTAAAACCACTTCTGTATGTTGTTCTGTACTGTCCACCAGGCCCTTACCCTTAATTTTTAGGTCAGTTTTCAGACCTTTTATCTGATTTAGTGTTAAATACAGATAAGGTTATTATAGTGGGGGATTTTAACATTCATGTTGACACTGAAAGTGATAGCCTAAATTTAGCCTTTAACGCTATCTTAGACTCAATTGGCTTTGCTCAAAACCTTAGCAAACCTACCCACCTTTGTCTTCATTCTCTGGACCTTGTGCTGACATATGGCATTGAGCGTAAAGAAATAACAATATTTCCTCATAACCCTGTCCTGTCTGACCATTTTTTTAAAACCTTTGAGTTCATTTAATCGAGTACTCCACACCTGAAAGAAAATTTCATTATAGTAGGTCATTATCAGACAATGCTGTAACAACATTTAAAGAATCTATTCCACTTTTAATTTCCTCATTATCACAGAAAAACACAGTGAAGGGCAATAATTTTGTTTCTTCATCTTCACATATTGATTCTCTTGTTCATAGTGTTACTTCCTTACTGCGTGGTGCATTAGACAATGCAGCCCCTTTGAAAAAGAAGGTAATTATTTATAGGAGGCTGGCTCCCTGGTTTAATTCAGAGCTGCGTACTTTACAGAACATTAGAAAATTGGAGAGAAAATGGCGCTCTACACACCTAGAGTATTCCTACTTAATCTGGAAAAATAGCCTACTGTTGTATAAAAAGACACTTCACAAAGCTAGAACAGCTTATTTCTCATCATTAATAGGAGGTAATAAGAATAATCCTAGGTTTCTCTTAAGTACAGTTGCTAAACTTACACAGTCATAGTTCTGTTGAGCCATCCATTCCCTCAGCTCTGAGCAGTTATGACTTTATGGGATTCTTTTTAAATAAAATTCAGTCAGTCACTTCTTCCATAGTGGGTCGCGGGGGAGCTGGTGCCTATTTCCAGCAGTCTGTGGGCGGGAGGTGGGGTACACGCTGGACAGGTCGCCAGTCCATCGCAGGGCAACACAAACAACCATGCACACACTCATTCACACACCTAAGGGCAATTTAGAGAGACCAGTTAACCTAACAGGCATGTCTTTGGACTGTGGGAGGAAACCGGAGTACCTGGAGACATTCCACGCATGCACGGGGAGAACAGAAAGACCCCGGGTGTCGAACCCAGGACCTTCTTGCTGCAAGGCAACAGTGCTACCAACTGTGGCACCGTGCAGCCCTTAAATAAAATTGATTCTATTACATATAAAATCACTGGCTCACTCGCAAAGATGATTACTTCATCCTCAGCAAGTGAGACAACATTGGAAGTAACTGTAGAACCTGATCTGTGTTTGGACTGTTTTGATCCTGTGGGGCTTCCTGAGTTATCAAAAATATTAGCCTCATCTAAACCTTCAACTTGTATGTTAGACCCAATTCCAACCAAATCATTTAAGGAAGTGTTACCTCTGATTACCAGCCCTATTTTAGATATGATTAATCAATCCTTAGTAAATGGATATGTACCACAGACTTTTAAGGTAGCTGTAATCAAACCTTTACTTAAGAAACCTTTGCTTGATCGAGATGACGTAATAAATTACTGACCTATATCCAATCTTCTGTTCTTATCTAAAATTCTTGAGAAAATAGTTGCTAATCAAATGCGTGAGCATTTACACAGCAATGACCTGTTTAAAGAGTTTCAGTCAGGTTTCAGAGCTCATCATAGCACTGAAGCAGCTCTGCTGAAACTCACTAATGATATTCTTCTAGCCTCAGCTAATGGACTTGTGTCTGTACTTGTCCTGTTAGATCTCAGTGCTGCATTTGATACAGTCGATCACAATATTCTCTTAGAAAGGCTGGAATGTGCTGTAGGGATCAGGGGAACAGTGCTAGGCTGGTTTAAATCTTATTTGTCTAACAGATTCCACTTTGTTCATGTAAATGATAAATCATCTTTAAACTCCAGGGTTAATTGTGGAGTACCACAGTGTTCAGTACTTGGGCCAATTCTCTTTACTATATATATGCTTCCAATAGGTAAAATTATCAGGCAGCATAGGATACATTTTCACTGTTACGCTGATAATACTCAGCTTTACTTCCATAAATCCTGATGAGCCCAACCAGTTAGATAGACTACAAGCATGTCTTGAAGACATAAAAACTTGGATGACTTAACATTTTCTGCTTCTAAATTCAGACAAGAGAGAAGTTGTCATCTTTGGACTGGAGTCTTTAAAAAAGAAACTGCTTAGTCAGTCACTTAACCTGGATGGCATTAAATTGACCTCCTATAATAAAGTAAAAAACCTTGGTGTTATTTTTGACCAGGACATGTCATTTAAATCCCATATTAAACAGGTTTCTAGGATTTCCTTCTTTCATCTCCGGATCATTGCCAAAATTAGAAATATCCTGTCCAGAGTGACGCTGAAAAACTAGTCCATGCATTTGTTACTTCAAGGCTGGACTATTGTAATTCGTTACTATCAGGATGTCCACAAAATGCAGTTAAAAGCCTTCAGCTGATTCAAAATGCTGCAGCAAGAGTTCTGATAAAAATTAAAAAGAGAGATCATGTTTCTCCTATTTTAGCTTCCCTTCATTGGCTCCCTGTTAAATCCAGAATGGAATTAAAAATTCTCCTCCTCACATATAAAGCCCTTAATGATTTAGGTCAATCATAGATCAGAGATCTGATTGTTCCATACGTTCCTAACAGAGCTCTTCGTTCTCAGACTGCAGGTTTACTGGTGGTTCCTAGAGTCTCCAGAAGTAGAATGGGAGGCAGATCCTTTAGTTATCAGGCTCCTCTCCTGTGGAACCAGCTCCCAGTTTTAGTCCGTGAGGCAGACACCCTGTCTACTTTTAAGGCTAGGCTTAAAACTTTCCTTTTTGATAAAGCTTATAGTTAGAGTTGCTTAGGTTATCCTGAGCTATCTCTGTAGTTATGCTGCTATAGGCTTAGGCTGCTGGAGGACATAATGACCACTTTCACCCTCTTCGCTACATTCTCACACTACTCTCCAATTTTGCATTATTTTCTGTTATTTCAGCTTTTAACTTTGTTCTCTCTCTTTTTTCTTCCTAGAAGCTACACCTGGCCTGACTCTGTATCTGCCTGTGACACCTTTCTGGAGAGGGGCATCGTCCAAGCTTCTGCTGGCAACAACTTAATGCTCACCCTCTACCGATGATCCACATGGGCCTGTCTTTCAGTGTTTAACCCTTTCTCTCTCCTAGACATGGCAATTGATTGACCTTTTACTGTGACTAACTATGTGCTCTCTTTCAGACTCTAACCTTGAAAACTGACTCAGAGTTTATCTGTTCCTTCTTTCTAGGTGAAACGATTAAAGGAGCTACATCCATTAACATTTACTTTTCCTTCCCAAAGAAAGGACTCCTAGATCAGTGCTTCTTTGTTCTCTTTGTGTCTCTGCTCTGTTCTCTCTAACCCCCAGTCGGTCGTGGCAGATGGCCGCTCACACTGAGCCTGGTTCTCCTGGAGGTTTCTTTCTGTTAAAAGGGAGTTTTTCCTCTCCACTGTTGCTACATGCATGCTCAGTATGAGGGATTCCTGCAAAGTCAACGCCAGTGACTGTCCACTGTCTCTACATGCACATCCGGGAGGAGTGACTGCTACAAGTCTCTGATTTAGGATTAGGATTAATTTGAATGTGTGTACCTGAATTTTGTGAAGTGCCTTGAGACAACATGTGTTGTGAATTGGCGCAATATAAATAAACTGAATTGAATTGAATTGAATTGAATTGAATTGAATTGAATTGAATTAATGGCTGAACATTATCAACTTGCTCTTTTTCATGTAAATATTCTTAATATCAAATCTCTGAAATGTTTTCTGTTTCTGTTGTTCTGTAAGCTGTTAAGTAGGCCAAAGCGCCAGAGGACCCTGTGAGTGCTTTGACAACTTTCAAATCCCAGAGAAGCTGCTCCCCAGAGGGCTGAAGGCAATATTTAGGGCAAAGCAACCTACAGTGATCTTTTAGCTGAAAGAGGTACATCTGAAATCTGCAAACATGAAATTTAGGGATAAATAATAAAGATGATGAAAACATTGGGACTTGTAAAATGAAAAACAGATACGTCTATGATTGTGCCAGTCAACTGCTGCATTTATTTCAGCAGGTTTCTAGTACAGTAAAAATAATGCCTGAAGAAATTGCTGCCCTCCTATTATTTTGGTTGCTACCCTTGTTACCAGTCAACAGTTTATACAAGCTGTAGCTATGATGGTAAAAGGCAGAGGAAGAAAGAACAAGGACAGGGAAATTGGACAGAAACAAAGAAACATCTGAGCCAAGCTGAATTTTGTTCTTGTGCGTCTCAATGGGCAACTCACAAAGTATGTTAATTCAGGTAGCTCAAAGAGTTGGTTTCCCAGCTTTCCCAAACTGGCAAACAAATCACTTCCCCAGCTTAATTAATATTCTGTGCACAATTCCCTGATATTTGTGCTGTAGAATGAACAGCAGACTAAAAACAAAACCAGGTTAAAGGTGCAGATGTTAAGTTCTTTGGTTTTCTCATTGTTGGTCTAAGTTCTGTGTTCTGGTTATTGTTTTGGGTCATTCCTTTATTCATTCATTGAGCATTTAAGCTCTCTGCTTTTCTTTATTGCTTGCTTGTGTCTAGTTTTTTTTTGTTTAGATACAGCTTTTTTTTCTTCCTCTTTGTGGTTGACTGTGCCTCAGTGGGTAGAGTAGTTGTCTTGTAATTAGAAGGCTGTCGGTTTGATTCCAACTTCCACCTGTCACATGATGAATCCTTTGGCAAGGCACCTAACCCCAAGTTGCCTATTGATCTGCGTAATGTTGTACAAATGTATGTGCATTTGTGAGTGTGACTGAGTGAATGTGGCTGTAGTGTAAAACTGCTTTGAGTGGTCAGAAATGCGCTATTAGCCTTGGGCTCTGCGGGGCTCAGTGGTGCTGCTGCCATTAGCCCTGAGGTGGAAGTGCCTCCCTCCATTGATCGATATTGGCAGACGGGGGTGCCTATTTGGGTGAGCTGGGGAGCTGGCTCCCTGGGATAGCATTGTGCCCCCCAGTCCTTTCCTCTCCATCCCCTGACAGGTGTCCCTTTCCTACACCTACTCCATCACACTACCACTAATGTACAGCCTTAGCGTGCGGGTGCGTCATTGGGTATGAAGGAGGATTAGCCAAAAGGGGTTAGTTCCTTCTTTATTTTTTTTTTTTAACCGTGTCCTGTCCAGCAGAGTAGCGCTCAGAATTGTTGTCTGAGTGCCAAGAAAAAGCCCAACATATTTACTTTCACAAGTGGAGCATTACACTAACGCTTTAAAGCTCTGCTTGATATTTATAAAAAGAAACTTTATTAGAAACTGCTTTGGGATTATTTTAGTTGTTACGGACATGGAGACAAAATGAAAAGGAAAAACAAAGGTGCACGAAAGAGAGAAAGGTTGGTCAAAAAGGAAAAGGGGAGAGAAGGAGAATAGAATGGAGGAAAGAAAGAAGGATGAAAAGAATACAAGATAACACCCTGCTTGCCTCTACACCTGCAGAAACGTTCATATTACCAGCTTTTTAACCGAAAAGTGCATGGTACTTATCAATGCATTTAGTGGTAAATGCGGCTCAATATATAACATTTGTGTATCACCTAAATCTAAACACCTGTGGGTCTGAGTGTGAGGGCGCTTGTGTATACAAGGTTTCTCCATAAAAATATGAAATAGAGAGTGTGAGGAGCCACAGACCTGCCCCCTTGGACCCGGGACAGATACGGAGGAGATCTGCGCCACAGACATCCAAAGGCCCCCCAGAGCACAGGAACCCCAGAAGAACCACCGTCGGGACTACCGCAACCCCCCCAGAGAAGAGCAGGGGAGAGTCCCAGGGGAACCACCCAGCAGCCACAGTGCAGAAGCCCCAGGGAGCTGCAGCGATGAGCCCACAGGCCCCGCCGGCAGCCGTCTACTCCCAAGGAGATCCAGCCATGGACCCAGAGACCCGAGACCCCAAGCGGAGGCCCGACAGAGCCCAGGGTTCCAGGCCCCGGCAACCAGCCACGGGGAGTGAGCCAGAACACATTAAAGCACCCAGCCCCGGATACCGATAACCACAAGTACATAGGCAGGCAGAGACACCAACCACTGGCACATAGTGTGGCGGGGAGGGAATAAGCCCCACATTTGATGGGGGGCCTATTCGCACACATTCCCCCCCCATGCATACACATTAAAACACTCACACCCACGCACCCAATGTAAAGACAAACAACAATTGATGTCGTACATTCACTCACACTCCCCATACATAGTCTATACTCCCAGGTCCAGGTTGTTGATACACCATAGGGACTACCAGCCCCTAGGGGACCACCTCCTGGGTCCAGGAGGTGGTCCCCTTCTCTCCGGGGGTGGAGACAGGCAGACCACCCCAGCACGGGCTAGCACGGGCTAGCACGGACTCGTGCCTGAACCTGGGCAACCTCGGCCCGGTCCCCGACCCCCTGCCCCGACCCCAGTCCCCAGCGACCCCCATCCTCATCCGGAGAGGGGGCCATCTACAAAAAAGGGGTCTACATAGTCCAAACCAGCCCGCCAACCAGAGCCGCCACAAAATAAAATAGTCCCAACCCCCCAATGAATTCCTATCCCAACCCCATGAGCCCCCCACCCCCAATGAACCCAACATGAATTTCCCCACAGGACCACCCCCAACCAGGACACTGATATCGAACACATGCCCAGGAACCCAAATGCCATGAATCCCCTCCCCACAGCACATGGGCACAACCCCACAGGTGAGCTTCATCCCCGAAAAGCCGATGAAGGAACACCCACACAGGGCAAGCTCCACACACAGGCCTGCTCCAAGCAACCCCGCCGTGTCCCGCCCCCATGACAAAGCGCACCGCGACAGCAAGGCAAGGGGCCTACCCCAGCCCCTGCCCAGAGGCGCAACAGGGCAGACATCATCAAGCACCGAGCTCACAACGGAACCCCCGACCACACACCAACCCACCCGGCAAGAGGTCCCCAGCAAGCGGCAGGCACTCGGGGCCGGCGTCCCCCACCATGCCGCCACAACCACACAGACACACCACATCACTGCCACTGCAAAGATAGCCCAGGTAGAAACATTATCCAGCTCAGCGCATTTGAATGATTTAAATATCAAAAGGAGGGATTTAAAAGCATGATATGTCCCCTATAATGCTCCACTCGAAACTAAACCTGTTGGGCTTCTTCTTGGCACTCAACAACAATTCTGAGTGCTACTCTGCTGGACATGACCCATAAAAAAAGAAAAAGAAATGCGTTGTAAAAAAATTCAAACCATTTTACCATAACTGAAACTAGACAAGGATTCAAGAATCCTTCATGATGACTAATATATTGAGCCACGTGATGTTGCCCGGTACGGAGGAGCCGGGGTCCCACCCTGGAGCCAGGCCTGGGGTCGGGACTCGCCGGAGAGCGCCTGGTGGCCGGGTTGCCCCTCGCGGGATCCGGCCGGGCCAAGCCCGAACAAGAGACGCGATGCCATCCCCCAGTGGGCCCAGCACCTGCAGGGGGAACCGTGAGGGACCGGTGCAAAGAGGATTGGGTGGCAGACGAAGGCGGAGACCTTGGCGGCCCGATCCCCGGGTGCTTAGGCTGGTTCTAGGGACATGGAATGTCACCTCGCTGGGGGGGAAGGAGCCTGAGCATGTGCGGGAGGTTGAGAGATATCGCCTAGAAATAGTCGGGCTCACCTCCACGCACAGCGTAGGCTCTGGAACCCATCTCCTTGAGAGGGGCTGGACTCTCTGCTACTCTGGAGTGGCCTACGTGGAGAGGTGGCTGGTGTGGGTTTGCTTGTTGCCCCCCAGCTCAGCCATCTTGTGTTGGGGTTTACCCCAGTGGATGAGAGGGTCGAGTCCCTGCGCCTTCGTGTTGGGGACAGGTCTCTGACTGTTGTTTCGGCCTACGGGCCGAGCGGTAGTGCGGAGTACCCGGCCTTCTTGGTGTCCCTTTCGGGGGTGCTGGATAATGCCCCTCCTGGGGACTCCATTATTCTGCTGGTGGACTTCAATCCCATGTGGGAAACGACAGTGACACCTGGAGAGGCGTGATCGGGAGGAATGGCCTCCCCGATCTGAATCCGAGTGGTGCTTTGTTATTGGACTTCTGTGCTTGTCATGGATTGTCTATAATGAACACCATGTTCAAACATAAGGGTGTCCACCAGTGCACTTGGCACCAGGACACCCTAGGCAGGAGGTCAATGATCGACTTTGTTGTCGTATAATCAGACCTTTGGCCGCATGTTTTGGACACTCGGGTGAAGAGAGGGGCTGAGCTGTCCACTGATCACCACCTGGTGGTGAGTTGGATCCGCTGGAGAAGGGAAAAACCCGGGACAGACTTGACAGGCCCAAAACGCATAGTGAGGGTTGCTGGGGAACGTCTGGCAGAGCCTCGGCCAGGGATGTATTCAACTCCCCCCTCCGGGGGAGCTTTGACCAGATTCCGGGGATTTTGGAGACATAGAGTCCGAGTGGACCATGTTCTCCGCATCTATTGTCGATCCTGCTGCCCGTAGCTGTGGCTTTAAAGGTCGCGGTGCCTGTTGCGGCGGGAATCCCAAAACCCAGTGGGGACACCGGCAGTAAAGGGATGCTGTCAAGCTGAAGGAGGAGTCCTATCGGCTTTGGGTTTGGCTGTGGATTCCTGAGGCGGCTGACGGATACCGTGAGGCCAAGCATGCTGCGGCCCCGGGCTGTGGCAGAGGCAAAAACTCGGGCCTGGGAGGAGTTCGGGGAGGCCATGGAGAAGGACTACCGGTTGGCCTTGAAGCGATTCTGCAAAACCGTCCAGCGCCTCAGGAGGGGGGAACAGTGCTTCGCCAACACTGTTTATAGTGGGGGTGGGAGGGGGGCTGACCTTGACTGAGGACATTATCGGGGTTGGAAGGAGTATTTCGAGGATCTCCTCAATCCTGCCATCACGCATTCCCTGGTGGAAACAGAGGCTGGGGACTCGGGTTGGACTCTTTCATCACCCAGGCGGAAGTCACTGAGGTAGTTAAAAAAACTCCGTGGGGGCAAGGCTTTGAGGGTGGATGAGATCCGCCCTGAGTACCTCAAATCTCTGGATGTTGTGGGGCTGTCATGGGTTGACACGCCTCTTCAACTTGCATGGCGGTCGGGGACAGTGCCCCTGGACTGGCAGACCGGGGGGGTGGTCCCACTTCATAAGAAGGGTGACCGGAGGTGTGTTCCAAAAAACAGGGGGATCACACCCCCTCAGCCTCCCTGGTAAGGCCTACGCCAGGGTATTGGGGAGGAGAGTCCCCGGGCCGATAGTCGAACCTCGGCTTCAGGGGGGGCAGTGTTGTTTTCGTCCCGGCCGTGGAACACAGGAACCAGCTCTATACTCTCTACAGGGTACTCGAGGGCTCATGGGAGTTTTCCCCAAACCCGGTTCACATGTTTTTTGGGCCTGAGAAGGCATTCGACTGTGTCCCTCGTGATGCCTTGGGGGGTGCCCCGGAGTATGGAATCGGGGGCCCTTTATTAGGGGCCATTCGGGGCCCTTTACGAGCGGAGCAGGGTTTTGGGCCGCATTGCCGCACTAAGTCGGATCTGTTTTCCCCGGTGCATGTTGGACTCCAGCAGGGCTGCCCTTTGTCACCGGTCCTGTTCATAACTTTTATGGACAGGGGTTTCTAGACACACCAAAGGGCCGGAGGGTGTCTGGGTTTTGGGCCCAGTGGATTTCGTCTCTTTTTTTGCAGATGACGTGGTCCTGCTGGCCCCCCCTAGCCAAGACCTACAGCATGCGCTGGGGCGGGTTCGCAGCCGAGTGTGAAGCTGCTGGGATGAAGATCAGCTCCTCCAAGTTTTGGAGGCCATGGTACTCGACCCCAAAAAGGGGGCTTGTCCTCTTCAGGTTGGAGGAGAGTTCCTGCCTCAAGTGGAGGAGTTCAAGTATCTTGGGTCTTTTTTCCGAGTGAGGAAGAATGGAGCGGGGGGATTGACAGATGGATCGGTGCGGCTGCTGCAGTAATGCGGGCACTGTCCGGGCCGTTGTGGTAAGAGAGAGCTGAGCCGAAAGCGAAGCTCTCGATTTACCGGGCGGTCCCCATCCTACGCTCACCTATGGCCATAACTTTGGGTCATGACCGAAAGAACGAGATCCCGGATACAAGCGGCTGAAATGAGCTTCCTCCTGGGTGGCCGGGCACTCCCTTAGAGATAGTCTGCATACAGACAGGAGGTGGATCGGCTGATACACTGGTGTCGTCAGAACTGCCTGGAACTAAACCCACTCAAGACTGTGGAGATGGTGGTGGACTTTCGGAAAACACCACGCCCATACACCCCCCTCACCATCCTCAACAACACCGTGTCGGCTGTGGACCACTTCAGGTTCCTAGGAACCACCATCTCTGAGGACCTGAGATGGTCTTCACACATAGACACTGTTCGAAAGAAGCCCCGCAGAGACTGTACTTCTGAGGCAACTCAAAAGTTCAACCCTTCCACAGGAGCTGCTGGCCCTTTCTACACTGCCATCATTCAGTCTATCCTGTCTTCATCCATCTCAGTGTGGTTTGGTTCATCCACAAAAAAGGACGTCCAGACTGCAAAAAATAATCAGGCTGCAGAGAGAATCATCAGGCTGATCTTCCCCCCCATCCAGGACTTATACAGGTCTAGGGTCAGGAAAAGAGTTTTTTTAAAACTCTGCAGACCCCACACACCCTGCACACAAACTGTTTTAGAGTTCTGCCTTCAGGACGACGCTACAGAGCGCTTTTTAACTAAAAACCCCCCCCAGAGACATTTCTTCCCCCGGGTGTTTCTCTGTTGAACATTCAATAGAGTACAAAACAACAGCATACAGATGTTGCAAATGCACCTTTTTATTTTTTTTATTATGTGTTTATTTGTACATTGTAAAAATTTTTTTGTATATTCTGTAATACAAAAACAAAAACAAAGAGCAAAGTGTACCGGAGTCAAATTCCTTGTTTGTATGTACAAACTTGGCAATACAGCTGATTCTGAATCTGATTCTGATTCTGAGATAGGGTGAGGAGCTCGGCCATCCGGAAGGGGCTCGGAGTAGAGCCGCTGCTCCTCAACATCGAGAGGAGCCAGTTGAGGTGGCTCGGGCATCTATATCGGATGCCTCCTGGACGCTTTCCCCGGAGGTTCCGGCACGTCCCAAGGGGGGGGCCCAGGGGACGGCCCAGGACACGCTGGAGGGACTATGTCTCTCGGCTGGCCTGGGAACGCCTTGGGCTCCCCCCGGAGATGCTGGAGGAGGTGTCTGGGGAGAGGGACGTCTGGGTGTCTCTGTTTAGTCTGCTGCCCCCACGACCCGGTCCCGGATAAGCGGAAGACGACGAGTACGAGGAATGCGAAAATTATTTCTATTTGCTAAATGCCAAAATACTGAGCCTTTCTTCAAAGTCAGACGTTTACACTTCCTAAGATCACTATGCCTCTGAACAATTTGGGGAAGCCTATGATGTCCTGGCTTTGTAAGCTCTTGATTAGTTAATTAACCAACTTGATTTACATGGAGGCATAGTTGTGGAAGTGTTTTAAGGCAAAACCTCAAAGTTGTTTGAAGGTGCCATGTCCATCAGTGCAAACATTTCTTTTGTAAGTAAGGAAATCCAAAATGTTTGATCCAAATAATACAGTTTAAAGAGCAATTCTATCAAATATTGAGGAAATGCATGCAAAAAAATAAACATTCTCTCTCTTACTGATCTAAACCAGCAACAGTTGAGTCTGAGTTAATCTCAGAGAATGAAAATGTTTTTTTGTACAGTGAATATAAATGTCTGCTTTCAGCTGTATTTCTCCCTGTGTTTGTTTCATATGCCAGCCTCCCTTCGTTGCTCCAGCTCATTTTCTTACTGCTGCTACTGATCAGTAAATTCCTCACTTGTTCCTTGTTCCAGGAATCATTCCTGGTTCTTGCTCAGTCATTTATGAATCCTTCTGTAACTAACCTCACGTCACGCCGGTTTGATTCCTGGTGTTTTTTCCCCCTCTTGTGCAGTCTCCAGTTTTGTTTGTTTGTCTGTGAAGTTTGTCTTCACATTTTATTAACATCTTTCTTTCTGTGCTTGGGTCCTAAAGCTCCACAAACTTTGACACCAGTGTCCACGTTGATGCGTCAAACATGGTTTGCAATAACACAAAATGATGTGTCAGTATCTTTTGATCTTGTCAGGATCTGTGTCTGCTGATTATGTCTTTAACCAGTCTTTCACTAGGTGTCGCAGGGGTCCTGGAATCTGGAGGGTGACAGGTGTAGCTCATCTGGTCATCAGCCACGGTGCTATAAGAAGGAGGACTGCCAGCTCTTCAGCGGCTGACTGTTTTGCGGCTGACTGTTTTGCCACCCAGCTCTTCTCGAATCTTGTCTTGTCAAGTATTGTGCTAAGTTAAGCTTCTTAGTAACTTTGCTCCTCTCTACACAGATCTTGCTCTATGCATCATTGCCTTCATTTCGAAGAATCTTTGGAAACCCTCACGGACCGTGAACCTCAACGGATATCTTACCTTGGCTGGCAGTCAAACCGGATCAGCGTACCGTCTCAGTGGCGAACCCTGTCCACCCTCCTCCAAGGACTATCACTCTGGCTCCTGTCGGCATCTATCTCAGGATCAGCACTCAGTCCCGACGCGTTCTCTCCCTGGCGGATACCGCCGCCCCATCAGTAAGCATAATTGCAGAGCACTCCGGTGGGCGGAGTTCCGTTTCGTCAACCCCACTCGTTTTGACTGCACGTTTGATCAGTTTGTGTCAGAGTTTAAACAGGTTTTTGAAGTAGCAGTGGATCAGACCGCTGTTGCCTGCCAATTATGGACCATGAAGCAACGTAACCGGCCCTTGGCTGATTTCACCATAGATTTTCATACTGCAGCAGCCGCTTCCGGCTGGAATACTGCCGCACTTAAGACAGCCTTTTTTCATGCTTTAGATGAGCCTTTGAAAGACGAGTTGGCACTAATTGATGAGCCGGAGGAGCTCAACAAATATATCGCCCTGGCGGTCCGTTTAGACCACAGGATGAGGGAAAGGAGACGCACTCGTGTAGAATGAGGCGTTCAGAGGTCCATACAACCATCCCCTCCACACTCCTCCACTCCAACCATAGCCATTAATTGTTTTGAGTCTGAACCTATGCAGTTGGGTAGGGTCCGCTTGTCTACTGATGAGCGGCAACGTCGCCTTGAGGCTCACCAGTGTTTTTACTGTGGCTCTTCTGCTCACCTTTGTCAGTTTATCTTTTCCCCCAAAAAGAGAGGGCCGCGGTTATAGAAGGGCAAACCCGGGCCCGGCCGTGCCCCGATCTTAAGGCCCTAGTTTACTTTACCTGCCAGGATGATATTAGATCAGAATTCTGTGCCCCTACAGGCCTGTTAGATTCAGGATGCGATTGAACCTGATGGATCAAACTAGTACCCTTTTAAAATTAGGTTTAGAGAAGTTGCCCTCTCCTCACATGGTCTTGGCTTTGGACGGACAGGCATTGCACAGAATCACCCATTGTACCAAACCTCTAGAATTAGTGCTATCAGGGAATCATAGAGAACTCATCTCTTTTCATGTTTTTCTAGTTTCTCAAAGCAGTCTGGTTCTGGGTTTCCCCTGGTTACGAGACCATAACCCTCACTTAAACTGGGTTGAACTCAGGGTAGATGCTTGGTCCGACCATTGCCTGTCGACCTGTTTAAGGTCAGCTGTCTTTAGTTTCTTCTTTAGTTTCTTATTGTTTTCTAGTTCATGTTCTGTACGTTATGTTTTCCCGATTAGTTTGTATTATTGGATTTCTGTTTTGCCCTAGTCATGTTTTGTTTTCCTTCCATCTGTCATTCCGCAATTAGCTTCATTCAGTCCACCTGCATCATGTAATCAATCTTTTCGATTCACTTGTACCACGCTCCATATATACACAATCATTCTGTTTACTCATCGCGGAAACATCACTACTTCTTGCTATCATCTGTGCCTGTACCTGTTTTGTTCCTGCCTCTTTTTTTGAGTGCTTTGCTTAAATTAAAACGTCTTTATTTACGGTAAAGATGCCCGTCTGTCTGCATTCTGGGATCCTCCACCACGCCACTCTTGACAAAGGGGTTTGTTGGGTTTGTGTATGATAGATGGTACAGCTCTGGGCAATTAGCTCTTAAAGAGGCACTCTGCAGTAAGTCGTATTATCCACCACAGGACTTCACATGTTATTGCAATAACGATATATGTCCCTTTAATACTGCAACAGAGCTGAGCAGAGCAGACTGCGATCTTTGGGTTGCAGGGGGTGATCCTTAAGACTTTTTTTTGACTCTGTTGTGGCATCAACTATCTTCATGGTGTTGTCTGTTTGGCGAGAATGTGGTCAGATAACCTCATCAGGAAGGCCAGCACTGCCCTAGGATTCTCCTTCAACCTAGTGCAGGTGGTGAGAGACAGAAGACATCTAGCAAAAAAAACATCACTCTTGGACAATGTCTTCCAACCCAGTACATGAGCATTGTCTTAGCTCCTTCCTCCCAGCAGCTGTAAGATTCTAATGACCATCACTGCTCCTAACAAAGTCAATGTGTTGTTTACATTTTTGCTATCCTTTGCACAGTTTTCCATCGTCTTGTGAATAGTCTATTTTTTCACAAATTTATAGAGCACATTTTTAAATTATCTTTCTCAGCTGCACAAATCTTTGAATCCAAGTATGCTAGTTTTATTGACTGTTCAGTTTTCTTTCATATCTTATAAATTTGACCTTACTGTACAGTTATTTTCTACTTTTTGTTATTATTGCTGTCTTTGTGTGGATCTCCAGTCTTCCATTTGGAAGTAATTCACTTGGCTGCTGATACACCTTCATTTCTCCACTGAGGGACTGAAAAGATATTTCTATTCTATTCTATTGTGGTCTATTTAAATTTATCACAAATATAAGGATTTGTGTGTTTGGTTATTTTTTTTTTTGCTGTAACAATGTTTTTTTTTTATTTAATTCAATTCAGTTTATTTATATAGCGCCAATTCACAACACATGTCGTCTCAAGGCACTTCACAAAGTCAGGTACATACATTCCAATTAATCCTAATCATTGAACAGTGCAGTCAGATTCGGTTATTTATTCAAATTAAATAAAAAGTTTTTCTATCTAAGGAAACCCAGCAGATTGCATCGAGTCAGAGACTTGTAGCAGTCATTCCTCCTGGATGAACATGTAGAGACAGTGGACAGTCACTGGCGTTGACTTTGCAGCAATCCCTCATACTGTGCATGCATGTAGCGACAGTGGAGAAGAAAAACTCCCTTTTAACAGGAAGAAACCTCCAGCAGAACCAGGCTCAGTGTGAGCGGCCATCTGCCACGACCGACTGGGGGTTAGAGAGAACAGAGCAGAGACACAAAGAGAACAAAGAAGCACTGATCCAGGAGTCCAGGAGCATTAAGTTGCTGCCAGCAGAAGCTTGGACGATGCCCCCCTCCAGAAAGATGTCAAAGGTAGACACAGAGTCAGGTAGCTTCTAGGAAGAGAAAAGAGAGAGAACAAAAAGTTAAAAGCTGACATAACAGCAAATAATGCAAAATTAGAGAGTAGTGCGAGAATGTAGCGAAGAGAGTGAAAGTGGTCATTATGTCCTCCAGCACTCTAAGCCTATAGCAGCATAACTACAGAGATAGCTCAGGATAACCTAAGCCACTCTAACTATAAGCTTTATCAAACAGGCTTTAAAATCCAAAATGGCTCCTTCATGTATAACGAAGCAGCAGTATTACTTTGTTTATTTGCACTTCAGTTTGTATCACAACTGGTGCCAAATATGGTATTGCACGGTGGCGCAGTTGGTAGCACTGTTGCCTTGCAGCAAGAAGGTCCTGGGTTCGATTCCCGGGGGTCTTTCTGCATGGAGTTTGCATGTTCTCCCCGTGCATGCGTGGGTTCCCACCGGGTACTCCGGCTTCCTCCCACAGTCAAAAGACATGCCTGTTAGGTTAATTGGTCACTCTAAATTGCCCTTAGGTGTGTGAATGAGTGTGTGCATGGTTGTTTGTGTGTTGCCCTGCGATGAACTGGCGACCTGTCCAGGGTGTACCCCGCCTCTCGCCCATAGACTGCTGGAGATAGGCACCAGCTCCCCCGTGACCCACTATGGAATAAGCGGTAGAAAATGACTGACTGACTGACAACATTTATATTTGTGGACATGTGGACTTAGTGCTTGAATGGGAGATAATTAAAAATAAGGCTTAGTTTATTTGATCCAAGCACGTTGATGTGAAATTGAATTTCTTAAAGGCTTTTTCAAATTTACTGCCACAGCTTTGGGGCTTAATTTGATAAAAACCCAACTTATAATTTTTGTTAGACAATCTGCAAAGTTACCTGCTGTTGAGATGTCCATTTTGACAATCTTATTGCACATTCGGTCTATCATTTACCTTGCAATGCTGGATGGAGTCTGTTCTTGTGGGCTTTGCTAAATGACAGGCTGTGCAAAGCCTTTATCATGGGCTTCCTAAGCTTGCTAATGCTACCTGTGCCATCAGCTTGGGGTTCATAAACACAAATCTTGCTAAACACAGAGTACATCTTCGTCATCAGAACTACTTGTGGCTCAAGAGTTACCCACAAAAATATTTTTCATAAGCTCAGAATTTCCTTACTGGCTGTGTAATAGAGAGTGATAAAACTAGACTAGACAGGTGAGTATATTAGCAAAAGGCAGAAGTAGAGGTAGCAAAGGATAGTACGGGGACCTAAACAAAATGTCATTTTGGGACTTCCATCACTCTACCAAAGCTCCACTAATAGCTTATAGCATCCATGTAGAATTATTTGTTCATTTCTTATGTCATTACAAATGACTTGCAGCAAAACAAAATCTCAAGACATCAGAAAGCAAGTGTTTTGTTAGCAGACTACATGCATATGGTGAATTGCTGCTAAACCAGAAAGTTAAAGCTTGAGCACAAACTTCCAAATGGGAATGACTCTAATCATATCGCCAAATTAATAACAAAGTGGCTTAAGGACAACCAAGTAAATGAGTCACTATCACAAATCTCTGATCTTAGTCCTATTGAAGCTATTGTTAGAAGCTAGTGGAATGATCCCCAAAAAGAAGGACTTCATCAAATTAGACTCGTATTTCTTCAACATTCCTCAAAGGCTGTTCTTTCACTAATGTAGATAAACAGCCGTGTTCTTAATAATGAGAACTAAAAGAAGACAACTGGATATATAATAGTGGTAATTAACTGAGAGTCACTCCTTAGTTATCCCCGCTGAGAAGTTCCACTCACTCAACCCTCAGCATTACTTCCTCTCCTGCCTAACTTGGCACTGCTGCCAAGTTCAACATGTTTTCTCACAACAAAGCAGTAAAAGGAAACTGTTTAATCCCAAAAGCATTAACTATGCTGCTATAATGCAGAGGTGAATCAGAGCTCCCAGCACAGCGACATGCAAAAGTATTTATATCCTTTCAACCTTTCCACTGTTTGCCATGTTGCAACCACTTTAACTGATTTTATTCAGATTTTTCGTGACAGACCAACACAAGTAGTGCATAATTGTGAGGCAAAAGAGAAAGGACACTTTTCAACAATTTTTTTACAGAAAATATTTTAGGTGCAGTTGAAACTGAATGTCTCTAGCAGCCCATTTAGAGAAGAACATTTTTGTCCATTCTTCTTTGCAAAATGTCTAAACCAGGTTGGATTGAGACAGTTTCAAGTCTTTCTACAGATTCTGAATTTGATTTTGGTCTGGACTTTGACTGGGCCATTCTAACACATACATTTGCATTGTTCTAAGCCAGAGATTTCTAACTCCAGCTTTCGAGAGCCACTGTCCAGCAACCTTAGATTCATTCTTTGTCCAGCATACTTTATTACATACATATTTATATTAAATGAATGACTCATTATTAGGGCTCTGCAGAACCTGAAGACATGCTGAGGAGGTCCCATTTGATTAAGGTGTGTTGAAACATCTCCATCTAAAAGTTGCAGGGGAATAGCTCTTGAGGACTGAAGTTGGAGACCCAGTCTCTACAATTGCGGCGCTCGAAATTTTAATTCCACCTTTTATGGCAGAAAACTTACTTTTTTGGACAATTATTGTCTCTGGTTTTGGATTTTGTGCAGCTGTGGAGCTGGTCCTGGTAGCAGCTCACTGACATCTCAAAAACTCAAATAATACCTCAACTACTGCCCCAAATTCCAGATGAGTTAAAAAGGAGGCATCATGGATGCAGAGCAAGAGCAGAGAGAAAGAGAAGAGATAAAAGAAGAAGTTTAAACCATCTCTTCCTTTTATCATAATGGGCAATGTAAGATCGTTGGCAAACAAGTAGGATGAACCCCAAGCCCTAACAAAGACCCAGCCAGAATATCGGGAAACCAGCATTATGTGTTTCACTCAGACATGGCTGCAAGATCAAATCCCCAACTCCAACATCTCTTTGTTGGTCTTTCTGACCATACAAGCGGGCACAGATTTTAAGAGGAGCAGCAAAAGGAAAGGAGGTGAATTAGCAGTGCCGTGCTAATGTGGGACATGTTGCTGTGAATCGTCATATCTGCAGCCCTGACATTGAACTGTTAACAGTAAATGTTTGTCCATATTATTTTACCAAAAGAGTTCACCAGTGTTATTTTGACAACTGCTTCCATCCCACCATCAGCTGACAATGCATATGATGGCACTGTTATTCTTATAAAGAGAGCTCCAGTAGAACAATATTAGAGATACTATATGCATACTGTATTCTATATACTTCTGTACACACAATTCAGCCTAATTTGCTTTTTCGCCAACTCCAGAGGATTTAGGTGGAGGCCTGAAGGATTGCCTGGATCAATGACTACCTGGTAAACAAACCATAGTTTGCGAGACTAAAGGGCTGTGTGTCTTGCCAGGTGATCAGCAGTACAGGAACACCACAGGGACTGTACTCTCACCATTCGTCTTCACTCTGTACACCTCGGATTTCCAGATACTCAGATGACTCTGCATTCGTGGGATGGATCATAGATGGTCGAGAAGCTGAATTCAGGGAGCTGGTGGACCGCTTTGTGGCATGATGTGGAAACAATCATCTTATCTTAGAATGTGAACAAAACAAAGGAGATGGAGGATTGTAGATTTCAAGACAAACAGGAAAAGATCAAACACTATTTCCATCATGGAAGAACAGGTGAAGGTGGTGAAGGGAATAAGCAGATTTTACTTCTTGACAAAGCTTAGGTGCTTCAGTGTTTTCAGCAAGATTGTTCATCTCTTCTATAATTTTGCTGTGGAGAGTGTGAGTTCCTCTGTTATCATCTGTTGGGGTAGCAACACCACAAGCATTAACTCAAAAAAACTAAACAAGTGGATAATGAAGACTGGCTCTGTTCAATGGACCGCTCTGGAAGCTCTGGAAATGATTATGCAAAGAAGGATTCTTCATAAAAGGAAGAACATTATAGACAACCTGAGCATCCTCTTCATCAGACAACAACAGTATCTTCAGTCAGAGGCTTCTTTAGATCCGCTGTAATACTGACCACTGCAGGAGATCCTTTCTGCCCTACAAGCTTCTACAACAACTCTTTGAAGAAAAGGATTTACAACTACATTTAATTTCCCTTTGGGATTAAAAACAGTTTTCTTTATCGAATTAAGCTCATCGAAATCATTCAATTGTAACTTTGACTGTAGGGCGTCCACCTCAAAGGTAAACCTCGTCTCCAACTCAAAGTCTTCTGAAGCTTTTAATAGGTTTTCTTCCTGAATTGTTCTGTGTTGAGCTTCATCCATCTTCCCACCAAGTCTGACCAGATTCCTTGTTCCTATTAAAGAAAAGCATGCTCACAGCATGATCCTTCTTTCACCATGTTTCATGATGATTGTGGTGGTTTCAGGATGATCACAAATATCACTATTCTATATAAGCCATAGATTTAAATGTTTCCAGAGCAGCTTCTTTCATATGTTTGCTTTGTCTCTTATGGATGATCATATCTTGGGCATGCATTTCTGCCATACTCTTTTCATTTTAAAATGATAGATTGTTGACTAAAATTTTTGTGCTTTGGTTTAAGTGACTTGGTTATGACCTGATACTCTGCATGACCTTATAAAAGTATTCGAACCTCCCCTGCAGAAGGCTTGATGTATTGCATGGTTCAGCACAGATGGCCCCGTTTAGTCTAAAATAAGATTTACACCACACTGTGCAGGGTTCAAAGTCTGTAGAGGGTATTAGCGTAAAGGGGGTTGAATCCATCTGAACACTACACTTTCTAGATTTTTTTGTTGTATGCAATTTTGAAAACCATGTCTTCCTTTCAATTCACAATTCTGCACTAGTTTATGATAGCCTATCGCATAAAATCCAAATAAAATACACAGAAGTTTGTGGCTTTATCATGACAAATGTCAAGGTTTGTGTAGCGGAGGACCCCGGAATGCAGACGAGCAGGCAGCATGACGGTAAGTGAAATGATTTAATTAACAAAAACTTAATACAGAGGGTGACGGCAAAAACAGACATGGGCAAGCTGGCAAAACAGGCTTGGCATGATCAAAAAGGGCAAGACATGAACAGAGACAGTGATCCAAAATGTTTCCGCGAGAAACGAACAGAACAGATGTGTCTATATAGAACAAGAACAAGGTGAAACGAGGAGACTGATTTGCTTAGTGCAGGTGAACCGAATAAAGTTAATTGATAGATAGGAGAGAACACAATATGACTGGAGCAAAACAGAAATTCAAGGAAACAAACTAATAGAAACATAACTAAAAAAACATGAAACTAAAGCATAACCAGATCCAAAAACCTAACTTGACAAAACATGAGCTAGAAGACAAAAACTAAAGCATGACCAGGAAAATAGTAAACAGAAGCATGGTTCAAAACCTTAACTGTGAGAAACATAAGAGGAAAAACCCACAACCCAAAAACCAAACAACCCCAAATAATAACAACAAAATGTGGAAATGTTGTCCAAGCGGTGGGTTTTCTAAATATGCAGGTTTAAAAAAGTAATCTTTCATCTCTGGTGGAATCCCTACATCACACGTCCTTTAATTTTTCATTTAGAGCCATAACTCCAGGTAATTAGAGTATCTGCTTTGGTGGACACCCAAGAACACTTTGCATTGCTGTGGCTACCAACAATTAATAAACATGCTGCAGCTGATGAAAAATAACAAAAAGGGAGGAGCAATCATTATGCTTTGACAGCTCCGGCAGCAGCCATCCGTAGCACACATCAGATGAGGGAGCTCAACATGTTCGATGTGGATATTCTGGTGGAACAAACTGCACTGCTCAGCTGCTGTGATGGATGAGAAGATATGATTTGCACTTTTACTTGTTTATGTTAGTATAGGATCACAAATTAATATTCACTGACCTCCCAAATTGTGAATTGAGCATTGAACAAATTCAGTTATAAAAATTTTTGTAATTCATGAAGGATGAACCTCATAGAATCTATGCAAATGTGAGTGAATGTCTGATTTTAAACGAGATATTTTTGAGTGGGGTTATTTATGTCACAGCGAGCTGCCCCTGCTGTTTTTTCCCAATGACTCAACTATTAACAATGAGTGCAGGTCAAGAAATAAACCTGACATTTTCCTCCCACTGCATGCGGCTTTTTGCTGGAAAACATGTCGTCCATTGTTTTGCATTATCATCATGCCACCACTGTTTTGCTGGGCTTCCTGGAAACTGCTGATGGCATTGAGCCTCACAGCTTGCAGGGTAATTTTCTCCTTAGTTGCATCATTTGACTCAAATTTGATTCTTCAAACAACCTTGCTTTTGTAATCTCTCCTGCTGTAGCATTAAGGTTCCTTTAACTCAGCCCTCATATTGTCCAACATCAGCAAATAATCCCTTTTCAAAAAGTAAATATTAAAAAAGTTATTGCAAATTCATATAGCATATATATGTAAAAAGCCTAACAAATGAAATTGTGATTCTTTCATCAAGAGGATATTGATGATTGTCTTTTCTTCAGATTAAGGGGACCAAACCACTCTTGGAAGTGAGCAGCACCTTTCATATCTCTTGGTCCCCAAGCAGCAGCGGGACTTGTGTCCACAAAAACTATTTAATGAACAGAAAATTACTGAAGAAGACGGTGGCAAAAAACAAACATGGACAGGCTGGCAAGACAGGCTTGGCATGAGCGAAGGGCAGTATATGAATAGAGATAGTGATCCAAAAACCTAACTTGACAAAACATGAACTAGAGGACAAATACTAAAGCAATAATAAACAGAAGCATGATTCAAAACCTTTAACTGTGAGAAACATAAGAGGGAAAACCCACAACCAAAAACCAAACAACCCCAAAGCATAACAAGATGGACTCAAACGTCCAGTTCTCGAGTCAAACATACTCAGATTCAGGAGTGGATCAACTGAAGAAATGCAACAGTTGTAGCCCATGTCCTTGATATGCGTATGTGGGTATGTGTGCGTGTGCTCCTGTTTATGTGGCTGAGTGAGGACCATTTTTTGTATTTCACCAGCAAAGTAAGAACTGTTTGTTATAATATGAGGGCATTTTCATGGTCCTCACTTGGTATTTAGCTAGGGGTTAGGTTTAGGACCAAGGTGTGAATTTAGTTAAGGTTAGGCTTAGGGTTAGGCACGTACTGGTAATGATGAGGTTTAGGGGTAGGATCAGGGTTATGCCATATAAAGGATTGAAAATGAATGGAAATCAATGGAAGTCAATGAGAGTCAATGCAAGGTCCTCACAAAATACAGTAAGACAAGTGTGTCTGTGTGTGTGTGTGTGTGTGTGTGTGTGTGTGTGTGTGTGTGTTTGTTTGTTTGTTTGTTTGTGTGTGTCTCTGATGCTGAAAAATAAAATAATTAATTAGTAATAAAAATTATTTTGTGAGAAACTGAATTTGAGGTTTTCGTCAACTGTAAGCCTAGCTGTAATCTAAATTAATGGAAACAAATGGTTGAAGTATATCACTCTCTGGGTAATAAATCTATGTAATATGTTAGTTTCACTTTTTTTATTGAATTACTAAATTAAATATACTATATTAAGGAGATGAGTCTGTATTTGGCTATTGTTGCTTGGCTTTTGGATTATTTTGATCTGTATTGATGAATAAAATAGCCAAAGCTTTTCTAACAGTTATTCCCATTGGCTGGCTTGTTCAACATAAAGTGAAAATAAAATCCATAGGTTTGTTAAACTAAAAAGTATTTTACATTAAAATGCTGTAGAGAAGGGAACCTGTGTTTCAGTGAGTGACACCCCTGAGAACCTTTTTTGCTTCTTGCTCCTCAAAGTGTTTTCTTGCTGCTTCTAAAAATTTGACAGGTTTAATTTGACAGTTTAACGAGTTGTGAAGTTCATGTGATGTTCACCCTCACATGTTCTTGTCAACAATGACAATGTCTGTGCAACACTGCAAGGCTCAGCATGACAGGTCAGCCTGTTCCCTGGCACTGACATTTAAACTAACCTCCTGGTTTGCTCAGTGTTATGGGCATTCACGCTGACTGCGCATGGTAATTATGTGACAATGTAATTTCTGTCTGCACACAGAGATTTGGTACTTGATGTGTCTCTTTGTGCATTGTACTGGGACTGCTTGCAGCATAAATACTTAACTCCAGAGGGCACTTTGGCTGCTGAAAATCATCTGAGAGATGATTTTTAATTTTGTTGTGCAAGTCTTACAAAAATTTGGTCGGCTTGCATTTACAACAGTGTTGTATTTGTGTGACAGCAGTCACACAAATACAGCTAGGATCCAGCCAGTGATTTCCACGTTATGCATTTACACTTTACCCCAACCCATCACTGTTTAATAGCTCAGGAATCTAACACTATAACAGGAATCTAACACTATAACAGGAATCTAACACTATGACATGTCTTGCTGCTGTCTCTGTATAATAAAAAGTGAGCACAATCCCATAGGACATTCTGCAAATACATAATGTCTTCTTGTAGCAGCTGAGAAACATTTGCATTTTTATTAAATTTCATCTTTACCTTCTTTCTTTGCTTTTACAGCTATGATCCACATTCTCTCTGTAATTTGGTTTCTGCCATATAGCTTTGGGTAATAAGAATGCAGAGAATGCTGATGTACAGACTGCTCAAGCGAGCGGGTAAGTAAAAAAGCTATTAATAAACAAATCCTCACCAGGTGGATAAGCACAGGCAGTCTGAAAAAAGGGTGCAAAAGGCTTGGCAACTGAAGTCACACGAGAGACAGGCATGTGTGTATGAGAACCGGCTTGAGACACTTGCAGATGACTAGATGACAAACGTAGTTCGATGACCATGAATTTTAACCGGAATTGAACAGTGTGCTGTGTAATATGATATCGGAAAGGAGAAAACAGGCAGACTGATTGGCTTGTGCAGTGTGGGCTGACTAACGCTGATTCTAGTCTGTGGCAGGAGTAGAACCCAAACTGGCTGGAAACTAAACAGAGACACCATCAAACGCTAATGTAACGATAGCTCCTGAAAGAAGCTAAACCTGAAATTGCCTCAAAACTAGAATACAAGACTCATAAACAACCAAACCTAAGACGAACTAAAGCACCACCTGGAAAATACAATACACAGCGAACAGATCCAAAAACATAATTCTTGTGAGTGAACATAATGAACAAAAGAAACCCCAAAACCACACACATTAAACCACCACAACATTCATGCAGAAAAGAAGATCGACATAGAATGATGGAGATTTGTAATGGTCATCCTGAGCTTCAAGCAGTAGCAATTTGTTAAGGTGATGCATTATAAATTGACAAATTTGGGACTTATAATTCCTCGCCTGTGGCGCATAGGCCCTCCCTGTCTGGTGAAATGGAGATTGCTTGTGGAAAGATGTAGGTTGACTTTTAGCATCGCGGTACTAGTAGCTCAGCAAAAGGAAGGAAAATAGACAGGGATGTGGAGAACCGAGATTTAGTTTACCAAACATTAATTTTCGACATTTAGGCCGACAATGGTGTGGCGACAGACATGGTGTATAGCGTACTGGATGGTTGCGCATTGAAGGTCTGATGGGGTTTTTAACTCCAGGCCGGGAGGGTCTTAGTATCATTCTTGGAGTTGTCATAGGAGTTTCTCCCAGACGGTTACTCATGGCTTTCTCCACAGTCACAAAAACATGCACTACGGTTATTTCCGTCCCTCCGCACATTCCAAAACACAACAGAACATTCTATTTCTGAATTTATGTAAGTACATCTCTCAATTGCCCTATTGCGTAGCAATGGGTGTTTGTGGCTTGGGAGATTAGTTGTGTGTTCTCTGCTGATAGATAAAACCGCTTTGATAGAATGGCAACCCGTTTCGACAGAGGTAAATTGGTAAATGTCGCCTTGGCAACTATTATAAGATAAGCAGGTATTAGAAATTACAGCACAGGTAAGTGAAGAGGGGTGAGGATGGAATTGATTTTCACTGTCTATGTATTGCAGAGAAAACTCTCATCCGATCGAATGACAATTGGTACAAATAAATTCAGTTGTTAGATAGATTCAAATGCCAACAGTAAAAGCACCTTTTTGTGTAGTCATAATATATATACGTGGGTGGTAAGAGACAAACCTCTGAGCGGCAAAATCACACATGCACAGAATGCAAGATTGATCTCTGGGGCTCACCTTTTAGAGAGTCCGGTATGGGACTACGTCACGAATCAAGGAACATACTACAGTGAGGTGGAGGTTGAAGGGACATTTGGCTTCATCTTTTAGCGGGGGGTGGGTAAATAAGTATAATGATAGTGAGGAGTAGCGTTAATGTAGGCCTCGTAAATTATGCTAAAAAATGAGAGGGCATGGAGTATGGCCTTTCGTAGTGTAGTAGGGCCACTAGGCTTGCATGGTTGCGTGCTGATCCTGACCGCCATTAGTCGTTACTGTCGGGGCCTATTCTCTTAATGGAAAGGAAATCACGGGTTTTGTACACCTAAGGGGTTGACGTCGGGACACGCCCCTCTGGGGGGGAGGGGCTTGGGGCGCTGGTACTATTGGACACGTCAGTTCAGAAAGATAAGTAGGCATCGCCTTTTTGAGGGATGAGGGCGAGCTGGAACGCATGTGGCTCCCTCGGACGCAGTGCATTTTGCACCCAGTAACGACCAATGCAAATAAACCTCCCACCCGTAACTCCAAGTCTACTCAACCTAGCTAATACTTTTGGGACCGTGGGGAATTGTGGGTAGCAAAATAGAGTAGAACCAGGAGTTATAGTATTGCAGCGTGTGGATCAAGTGGCTCGACATCAATCTAACACGCAAAGAATGGCGCACGAGACTCGGCCTAGAATGGACACACCCGGTAATTGTAATGTGTGAACACTTAACACTCTCAACATATGTAACGGTTTCATCAACAACAAATGGGGCCGATATGTAGGGGGCTGTGGGGGATTAGACGGCAATATCATTATATGCATCCAGTAAGGGTTGTGATATTCTAATATTCATATACACAGCCTCACTCTGGTTGCCTGGGCCCACCTCTAAATGTTAATTGCATCTGACTGAGGGGTTCTGTGCGTGTGGATTTTCGCGGCAGTCTGTCCGGCAAGGGGTGGTTGGCCCTGCATCCCCTTCCCCACTGTCTTTAAATGCACTCTAAACAACACACATCCAACAACACCGTTAAGCGGGCGGACATATTTGGGTCTTTTCCACACTTCCCAGCCTGCTTGGTGTCGGAAGGGAGTTTGTCCATGCGGAGTGTGTTATGTATCGCAGTATTGAGTGCCTGCAGTTGGGGTGGTATAGGGTGCCCCACTCTTGGGCATGCTGTGGTGGCCTTCCTCCGCCGGGCCCTTGCTTTGCTGTCGCAGCGGAGGTTGCACTGTGTGTTCATCGGCTTTCGGTGGTGGAGCTCTCCTGTGGGGGTGTGCTCATGTGGTGAGGAGATTAATGGCATGTGGGCCCTGTGGGGAAATTCATGTTTGGAGAAGAGAGGTTCATGGGGTTGAATATAGAAAGTTTATTGGTGTTGGACTGGGTTTTTCTACTGGGATGGCTCTGTTTATGTCCCCTGGACAACTCTCTTTGTCGTGCCCTCTTCCATCCAGAGAGGGGGCCAGAGTTGGGGTGGGGGTTCGGGGTTGTCCGGGTTTGGGTGGTGCCAGCACTAGTCTGGACTGGTGGCTCGGGTAGTCTGCCTGTCTCCACCCAGAATGAAGAGGACCACCACTAGGTGTTAGATGCACAGATATACTCTACATTGGGCTGCGGTTGCTACTAAATACATCTTGCATTCATTAGTACCGTGTACTTTTCGGTCACATTGTTGTTGTTATATACAGGGGTTGGACAATGAAACTGAAACACCTGTCATTTTAGTGTGGGCAGTTGTCATGGCTAATTGGACCACCTGTAGCCAGTCCTTCATAGAATTGCACGTATTGCACACACACACAGTAATAGCAGAGTGCTGAAGGTTCAACTTATCATGATATAGTAGCCTAGTTTTTTGCTCAAATATGATATGTCCCACAACATTATGGTGCGTAAACCAGTAGTTCAACACAGGAGGACACAATTGTTGGTGCATAACGCACCGTCTGCTGGCCCCATCTGGGACCAGACAGCAAGTCTTTGGTGATGTATCAAGAGCCAACGGTATCCATTAAGTAATGTCAGCATAATCCAAGACAGAAGGAAGGATCGCACACTCTGCGAACCTGATTAAACGATGGCGCAAAGAGTAAGCTGTCTGAAAGGGAGTTCGGGCGTGCTAACCCACAGGACTTTATCCAAAAACATAAAAACCACGCTGGCCCAATCCGCAGGAAGTAAATGTGCACCTCAAACTCTCCTGTTTCCACAGACTGTCCCTTCGGAGCGCTCACATGCGTCACTATAACAGGCCGGAAGCGGCTACTAGCGCAACCTTTGGTCCCTCATGCCAATTTGCCAAACGTCGTTTCAATGGTGCTAGGCGCGGCAAATCTTGGTACTGATGACAATGGAAACAGGTATTGTTCTCTGAGTGATCCACCTTACTGTTTCCCGCACGTCCGGAAGAGATTACGGTGTGGAGCACCCCGAAAGAAGCTACCACCCCAGACCTGTTGCATGCCCAGAGTGAAGCATGGGGTGGATCAGTGTGTTTTGGGCTGCCTACATGGCTATTTGGTACACTTGGCCCATATCTTGTGCTAGATGGGCGCGTCCCTCCAAAGATACTACTCGAAATCCTTTCTTTTAGGGACGCATGTCTCCATGGTTCAACATTGTACTTACCTGGACGGGCGTGGCCCGTTGTATCCGGATGACTAATGTCACCAATCACCCAGCACGACTAGGTTGAAAGATTGTTTGATGACATGAAAGTGAATGTTGAACATCTCCCATGGCCTGCACAGCTCACCAGAATCTTTATATGAATTGAGCACTTTTGCGGGTGTTCTTGTGGGGAGTGATTCAGGAAACGTTTTCCTCCACCAGTATCACCCGTACGTGACACCTGGGCCATATCCTGCAAGAAGAATAGGCTTAACAATCCTCTCTGACCACTGTTCAAGAGGACTTGAAATATTTGTCATATCCCAACGACGAATGTGACGCCTGTATGGCCCTCAAGGAGGCCTACACAACCATCTACTAATATGATTCGTTGGTCTAAAACCAGGTAATTTATCATGTTTCACATTGTATCCACGCACCTGTATGTGTTGTCTGGCAGGTGTATAAGATATTTTTATCCTTTAGCCTGTATTTTCTCTCCTGTTGGACCACTTGTTTTGCTGAATATTGGGACTATTTACTCTTTCCTGGACACCACCTGAGTGCTTCGACAATCATCTGGTGCCCTTTTGTATCCAGTAGTGTTCCGCGATGCCTGAGCAAATCCCAGTGGGCTACTGCTGCTGTAGACGGACGCTTCCCAAGTCTGACGATCACAAGAGGTCTGAACGTCACACTAGTTTATATAATGGAGGTAAGGCGGATGCGTTAACACCTTGCTTCATCTGAGACCCTCGACACGTTTACCACGCAACTGAAGCATCCTCTGGAGAAGAAAGATGGTCCCACGTAAATGAGTGCTTCTTTATGTTTTCCTTCATTGCCAACCGAATAACTGTTCATTGAGACGAGAAATAAAATATTCCTGATATAAGAGAAGGCCAGCAAATCTTCAAACTTATCGATCGAAGGTGTATAGTTTAACCACGTAACCAAACACAGAGTTTTCAGGTAGACGGTATCGCCACCATCTTTTTTGTTTCTATAGTCGACTTGCTGACAGTGATCCATATTTTTCCCTTTCGCCAGGAGGCCTAAGTACACAGACATATGACCATCTCTTCTTCCCGAAGTCACCGGGACGACGAGCTCGTTAACTTCCAACTTTCCCCCCTCCTCCGCTCCCCCTCCGCTCGCATTCCCTGAAGATAGGCTCCACAAAGTAAACCATCCGTTATTTATTTCTTTGATTTCTTTATTAGGTAGTAGTCTGGCATGGGTGAGGAGAGATAAGATTATGTTTAGTGCGTCCAGAGTATCGCCACTTATAGTCTGATGTTATGAATTGTGATTGTGCATGACCATTGTATTGAAACCCTTGTTTTCCCCCTGAGTGTGCTGTATCCATTGCATGTAGGACATGCCGGTCTCACACGTTGTGTGTCTTTACCGTGCGACTTGTTTCTTGTCTCGTCCGCGCCATCTTTGTCTCAAATTGCGCCGACGATGGTGCAGCATCGGCGCTATCGCTCTCTCTTTGGTTTTTGTATTTTCTGTGTTTATATGTTTTTTCGAGCCACGTACTGTGGTCTCGGGCCTACATTTCGGTGGTCCTCATTCAGTAGGAGAGGGAACTATCTGCAACATCAAGAGAGTCCTTCTCTTGGGATTTTTTCACCATTCTTTCATCCATACCGAGGTTCACTGAGCTTCTGGCAAGGCGGCATGTCGGCGGCGCTCTACTGGATCTGCGCACCAGGAGGCTCGAGGGGACGAAGCGACAGCTGCGCCCTAGTAAAGCTCCGCAAAACGAAGGACTTTTCGCACACCACTGCCCTTCATCCCCTGCGCAAATGTCCGCTCTCGAAGCACAAGATGGACGAGCTACGTCTTCTCGCCGGTAAAAACTCGGACCCTCCGTCAGATCAGCGGTTCTCTGCTTTAACCGAGACCATGGCTGATGTTACCACCTCCCTGAGACCCCCCGCGCTACTGCGGTTGCGACTTCCGCTGTTGCAGAGCGGTCGTCAGCGTCGCGGAGCTATCAGGATAGAAGGGCGAGGAGGGCGATCTGCTTGTTATACATAAACTACAGGTTGCTTGCAGCGACACTGAAGTGCTGAGGGCAAACATAGGTAGGATCCGGATCTAGGAGTCATCTTTTCATAATCTGTAAGCACCGTTTACTCACCGAGAGAGTTTCCTCGTTCATAGGATAATCGCTCATATTTTCCCTCGCATCGGCTGAACTTACTGCCCGCGGAAAAACCTCTTG
The DNA here is from genome assembly GCA_036173005.1 of Crenichthys baileyi. Lineage (NCBI taxonomy): Eukaryota > Metazoa > Chordata > Actinopteri > Cyprinodontiformes > Goodeidae > Crenichthys > Crenichthys baileyi. The sequence goes on along the minus strand of JAHHUM010002029.1, from coordinate 978,883 downwards.
CTTACTGATTACAACGCCGTAGGAGAAAAAACAAGCCCTGACTCTTACATCATACTACTGGTCAGATTTTTTACTACAGCGCAGATCTCTCAAATGAGCTCCCAAATACCAACCGCATTTAAGATGTCCACCAGAGAGCAAAAAAACGGGACCACTGTTACACAGCTTTTAAGGACTTCATATCATGCTGTTACCAGGCCTGCATCTGGGCACTTTCGGACCTTGCCGTTATCCTACCTCTCCCAACATTACAGACAGAACATAAGAAGCTTCCAACCTAGTTCACACTGTTAAAAAGTATAGACTGGGGGGATTCATGACCTGCATAGCTTACAGGCCTGCTTGAATGCACATACTGACTGATTTCTTGAAACTCAGCCACTGTATTTTAAACGAACTACGTGATTGGTGGACATCATCACATCATTTCCTGCGGAGGACATGTGTGTGCACCAGACCCTCTGCCCCTGTGGAAACAACAAGCCATGGTATCACGATGTCCACAACCTCAGAATCTGCGCACATCGACAAGGAAAAGCTCACAGCAGTAATATGGGCTCGTTACAGCAGGCCAGAACAGTACTTACAAAGGAGTCAAAGCATCAAGAGAAGCTATAGTGAGAAAGCTGAAAAACACGCCTTTCTACTGTGTCGAAGACTTCGTGCTGGTATGGACTGGTTCATGTAGAACCGCTGCACTAGCAGACACCCCACACCCTTCCTGCAACAAAGTCTCGCCTGGCCACCGTCTGAATGGCTTCTACTGCGACTGACCAGAAGCTTACCCTCAAACCGAACTCCTCCACATCCCATTCAGGCACCTTTCGCCGCAGTAAAGCAACCAACCCCTACCTTCATGAGCTCTGCTCGTGCACTAATGTCGCTGGAGGAGATGTAACAGGCTCTTTTCAGCGCATGAAAACAAAAGAAAGCTGGAGGACCTGATAACGTCTCCCCATCATGCCTGAAAGCCATGTGCAAAATCAACTCGCCCGGATCTTCACGCCCGGATCTTCACAAGTCACTGGGAGAAGTGTTGAGGTCCCCTCCTGCCTCGAAACGATCCACCATCATCCCCAGTGCCCAAAGAAACCCACCATCCTAGGATTAAATTGACTACAGCCTGTAGACCCTGACGTCTGTGGTCATGAAATCCTTTGAGCGGCTTTGGGGGGTTGAAGGCACCTGAAAGAACATCACAGCCCCTCTACTGGACGCGCTGCAGTTTGCTTACCGAGCAAAACGGTCGGCAGATGATGCTGTTACTTATGTCTACACTTCATCCTGCAACACTCTCGACCGCCCAGGGACCTACGCCAGGATCCTGTTTGTAGACTTCAGCTCGGCCTTCAACACCATCATACCAGACATCCTCCACCAGAAGCTCACTCAGCTCAACGTCCCAGCCTCCACCTGTCAGTGGATCAACAGCCTTCCTGACGGACCGACAGCAGCAGTGAGACTGGGGAGCATCCTCTCCCGTACCAGATCATACTATACTGGTGCGCTCCCCAGGGTGTGTTCTATCCCCACTCCTCATTTCTCGCTTTACACAAATGACTGCACACTCAGCGGACTCGTCCCACTATAAACTTCTGAAGTTTGCAGATGACACCACTGTCTTGGACTGATCCAGGACGGTGAATGAGTCTGCATACAGACTGGAGGTGGATCGGCTTGTACACTGGTGTAGTCAGAACTGCCTGGAGCTAAACCCCTCAAGACTGTGGAGATGGTGGTGGACTTTCGGGAAAACCCACCTCCATACACCACCACCTCACCATCCTCAACAACACCGTGTCGGCTGTGGATCACTTCAGGTTCTTAGGACCACCATCTCTGAGGACCTGAGATGGTCTTCACACATATGACACTGTTCGAAAGAAGGCCCAGCAGAGACTGTAATTCCTGAGGCAACTTAAGAAGTACAACCTTCCACAGGAGCTGCTGGTCATCTTCTACACTGCCATCATTCAGTCTGTCCTGTCTTCATCCATCTCAGTGTGGTTTGGTTCATCTACAAAACAGGACAGGTCCAGAAATGGCAACGAATAATCAGGACTGCAGAGAGAATCATCATGGCTGACCTCCCCTCCATCCAGACTTATACAGGTCTAGGGTCAGGAAAAGAGCTGCGCAAAATCTCTGCAGACCCCACACACCCTGCACATAAACTGTTTTAGAGTTCTGCCTGTCGGCCGACGCTACAGAGCGCTGTTCACAAAAAACGCGCCACAGAGACAGTTTCTTCCTCAGGCTGTTTTCTCTGTTGAACATTCATAAACAAATACAAAACAACAGCATACAGTTGTTGCAAATGCACCTTTTTATTTATATATGTGTATAATTGTACATTGTAAATATGTATATTCTGTAGTGCAAAAAACAAAACCAAAGAGCAAAGGTACCGAAGTCAAATTCCTTGTGTTGTATGTCAAAACTTGGCAATAAAGCTGATTCTGATTCTGATTCTGATTCTGAACACCGGAGCGCCGTAATACTGGACTACGACAGTAAACCTCATGGTGAAAATTCACCATTTTCTTTGTGTCTCACTTCACTGCTTGCTACACTTGCCGCCAAAAGGTTTATGACTCTTTGTCTAAGCTGAGTTTGCAACTTTGGGGCTTGGGGAGTTTTTATGACAGCCCGTGTTCCCCGCTGGGCTACGCTTTCTGGCGGGCTGCCTCCAAACTCCGTTCAACACCACATTCCTTTGTCATATTACCACTTTTGCCATAACTGCTGGTTGATTCAATAAACACACACTGCTGTTTTTGCTTTATCTTTTGTTTTGATATTTTTTACCCTTTTGTGTAGAACTTTGCATGTTTGAGTAGGTGAAGATTACTGAATCGGAGAGATGATTGAATCAGTCTGATTGATTTAATAAATAATACAGCTATAAAGAGAAGGCGTTTTGTGTTTATTTTGTCCAAAGGTGATTTGTCAGTCAAAATAAGGCAAAGTTCCCCACGTTTCGGCAGAAACGGTTGCTTAAACAGTGGCATTTAATAATTGTAATTATCAGAGGCCTTGAGCCATAATTACAACACCAGAGGACAGCTCTGGTTTCAATTAATAAGCGAGGATATTGGTTAAGAAATTAATTTTGTTAAATTATGATTTTTTAATTATAATTATTGATAAACATTAAGTAATTAATCAATAATCATAATTACAACACTCCTCTATTATTTTCTAATTTTCTCCCTTTTACCTATTTACCACACCTCCCTTCCTTACTTCTTTTTTTCCTTTCATTTCTGTGTCCATTGCATTTGAAATAATCCCAAATCAGTTTCTAATAAAATTTATTTTATGTATATCAAGCAGTGCATTATAACGATGGCTGTAATGCTCCACTTGTGAAAGTTATTTCTGTTGAGCTTCTTCTTGGCACTTAGACAACAATTCTGAGCGCTTTTCTGCCAGAGAAGACACGTAAAAAAAGAAAAGCAAAGAACCAAAGGTAATTTCAGGTCTGACCCTGGTTTATAATGGTTTGTTTCATTGCCAGAATGCATTATTAAACAACAAAGCACATTATATTCCACACAGTTATAGTTATCAACTAATAACTCATTAAATCTTGTAAATAAAAAACGTACACTGGGAGGGCTTTCCTTTGTTGTCTCTCTCAAGACTTAAAAATACTTTCCAAAGAGAAACACATAATAATGTCCAATGTAGGAATCTACTAAGAAAATACATAAATTAGTCTGCTGCAGTTTGATTTCTATCAGCTCACCAAATATGGAAACTATTTTATTTTTCTTGAAATAGCTGGGCTGTAGGGTACACCTATTACCCAGCTACGCTGCATTTTCGGCACCCCTGATGAAAATAATATAATTAATTAATTCAATTCAATTCAGTTTTATTTACACTACTGTGCAAAAGTTTTAGACAGGTGTGAAAAAATACTGTAAACAAAGAAGGATTTCGAAAAAGGAAGCGTTAATCATTTATTTTCAAAACAAAATGCAATGAATGAACAAAAGAAATATCTAAATCAAATCAGTATTTGGTGTGACCACCCTTTGCCTTCAAAAGGGTCTCAATTCTTATAGGATCACTTGCACACAGTTTTTGAAGGAACTTGGCTGGTGGGTGGTTCAAACATCTTGGACAACTAAACACAGATCTTCTGTGGATGTAGGCTTTCTCACATCCTTCTGTCTCTTTATTTAATCCCAGACACACTCCATGATGTTGAAATCAGGGCTCTGTGGGGGCCAAACCATCACTACCAGTAAGTCTTGTTCTTCTTTACGGCGAAGATAGTTCTTAATGACTTTGGCTATATGTTTGGGTTCTGCTTACTTAACATTTTGTACATTGATAAAAATAAACAATCATCAATTATTTTTCTGAAAGCATTCTTTGTTCACAGCATTTCTTCACACCTGCCTAAAACTTTTGCACAATACTGTATAAAGCGCCAATTCACAACACATGTCATCTCAAGGCACTTTACAAAGTCAATTCAATCGAATCATACAGATTTTAAGTCAGGTACATACATTCCAATTAATCCTAACCATTGAACAGTGCAGTCAGATTCAGTTATTTATTCAAATTGGATAAAAAGTTTTTCTATCTAAGGAAACCCAGCAGATTGCATCGAGTCAGAGACTTGTAGCATTCACTCCTCCTGGATGAGCATTTAGCGACAGTGGATAGTCACTGGCGTTGACTTTGCAGCAATCCCTCATACTGAGCATGCATGTAGCGACAGTGGAGAGGAAAAACTCCCTTTTAACAGGAAGAAACCTCCAGCAGAACCAGGCTCAGTGTAAGCGGCCCTCTGCCAAGACCGACTGGAGGTTTACCTTATGACAACAAAAGATTTTGGTACTGCTTTAATTTGAATGTATTAATTCAGTTGTTAAAAAAAAACATTTTAAGAAATAATTGTTTTTATCAACATCATTGGTGGCACAATTATTTGATCTCCAAACAAACTACTCAAAGTAAATGTAATTGAAGCTTATTTTAACTTTGATCAGCTAGACTTACATGTAGTCATGTTTCTGTTCAGCAGTAATTAAGGTGGTCTTAGAAATAACTGTAGAACTTGTAGGTTGGATCCAATCCCAAATATATCACTTAAGGAAATGTTCCCTTTGATTACTGCCCTATTTGGGATCCTTAGTAAATGGATTTGTATCATAGGCATTTTAGGCTGCTGTAATTTAACCTCTACTAAAGAGACCTGCTTTCTGTCAAGATGCCTTTATAAATTACAGACCTATGTCTAATTCTCCTTTCTTTAAAAATATGTTTTAATCAAGTGTGTGAGCATTTCCACAGTAATGTCCTGCATAAAAATTTTAGTCAAGTTTCAGAGCTCATCTTAGCACTAAAACAGCACTGGTAAAAGTCACCAATGATATTCTCACGCCCTCAGAAAATGGACTGGAACGTGCTGTAGGGATCAGGGGAACAGCACTAGGCTGGTTTAAAACTTATTTGTCTGACAGATTCCACGTTGTTCATGCAAATAAGAAATCTTCTTTTAACTTCATTTAACTTCCATTTTAAACAGGTTTCTAGGATTTCCTTGTTTCACCCCCAGAATATTGCCAAAATTAGAAATATGCTGTCCAGGAGTGATACTGAAAACTAGTTCTGTTTTATCCTCTGAGCTGGGTGCTGTTGGTTTGAGTTGGTGTCTCTCTCTTCTTTCTCCCTCAGAGCGTGACCAGCAGGCGCTGCTCCACAGCAGCAGCGTGATGTCAGATTGTTTTTCTCACCAGCTTGGTAATCTCTCTAGCACATTCCTCAAGACTATTTTCTAATGGTTTTCTCTTTTATAGACATCACCTCTCGTCCTGACTCAAGTGCCAACACTGATCTCCTTGTACCTTCTCCTCTGGACTCCAGAAGTGACTCCCTATATGCCTCAGTTTACCGGCTTGGTGCTTCTCTGGTTGCTCTCCTGTTGCCTACTGCTGGATCTCTCTCGGATGTTCTCTCGCTCACATGCCTGTCCGCCCTCCCATGCTCTCCGCCTGACACGAGACACCAGCCAGTACCAAACCTTAAATAGTTACCCTCTGATGGCGACATACTTCTCCTCAGATGATCGCATCACCTCCTCCAACTAGTTTCCTCATGCCAGCAACAGTAAGAGACCAAACAATATTCAAAACATTGTTATACCACAACATTCATCTGGCGGCCCGCATTAACCTCATTCCCTCCTCCTTAGTCCTTTCCCCAGAAGCCCGTGTGGGACCCACCTTGAAACTCTGCTTGTGCACCTGTTTAATAAACCTAATACAACTATCCACATTGTCCATACTTGTTGCTTCCACCAGAGTTGTAAATGACCAATATGCATTTGATACTTCAATAGACTGAAGCTCTTAACTGCAAAATATGATTTATTTTGACTCTAATCAGTACATTTTTCACTACAGATCAAGCAGTTAAAGTAATAAATTACTGCACTCATTAATTAATCAATCACCCACTGATTGGCACATAGGATAAAATGGAATTAAAATATGGACAGATTTACTTAATTATTTGATACAGATTTAGTACACAATCTCATGCATTCATGAAGGTATCTTTGTTTCTATGTCTATCTATGTTTACTGTAGCCAGTGTTTAAGCCAGATTCAGTATAATAGTGATAATAAAGGGCAGACGAGTTGTGGGGGTTTTGTTCCAGTATGATTTTATGTCTAGCAACAGCCCTGGTCCAAGCTTGTTAAAAAGTATTTTACCAGAACATTGAGGAAGTCCAGTATCCTAAACTCCCAATGGTCATTTTCAAAAGAACAATAGGGCAGTAAAAGTTGATCTAAATAAGAAGAATCGATCAGAGTAGAAATCTGTGTTGTTCTGTAGCCTGAAACCTGGATGTCAATAAATACAATACTTCAACTCCATCTGTTGACCGAAAGACTGTGACGCATCACTACTAAAAGGAAAGTGTGAGTTACATACAGTAGGTGTTTAGGTTGTACAGCTGATTAGATTAGTGTTAAGGAAATGAGCTGAATGAGGCATATATGTGATTTCCTTTTCCTTAACACTGAGGCCTGTGTCGAGCTGTAATAAGCTACAGAAACTGGAAACATTTGTAAGAACAAAGCAGACGTCAATAAAGGACATATCACCAGTAACTTTGGACCCTTAAGCAGCTTGGATTCCGTGCCTCCCCCACTGTCCTCAGCTGTAGCTGGTTTAAACATTGTTGGACCTTCAGTATGAACTTTATGAGGAAAGTTTCCATGTTAAAGAAAACTATTTTGTTTTCCAAGTATGTATTTTGTTAAGTAGGCTTAAATCATCTGCCTATATCCTGTATGTAGTTTATTCTATGTTGTATGTTAGACCCAATCCCAGCCAAATTATTTAAGGAAGTGTTCCCTCTGATTACCAGCCCCATTTTAGATATGATTAATCTATCTTTAGTAAATGGATATGTACCACAGGCTTTTAAGGTAGCTGTAATTAAACCTTTACTTAAGAAACCTTCGCTTGATCGAGATGACTTGAAAAAATACAGACCTATATCCAATCTTCCATTCTTATCTAAAATTCTTGAGAAAATAGTTGCTAATCAAATGTGTGAGCATTTACACAGCAATGACCTGTTTGAAGAGTTTCAGTCAGGTTTCAGAGCTCATCATAGCACTGAAACAGCTCTGCTGAAAGTCACTAATGATATTCTTATTGCCTCAGATAATGGACTTGTGTCTGTACTTGTCCTCTTAGATCTCAGTGCTGCATTTGATACAGTCAATCATAATATTCTTTTAAAAAGGCTATAACAAGGACCATCAGCGGGACCCTTTGTGGAGTGCCTTGAAACCACATTGTTGTAAATAAGCGCCGTCTAACTAATTAGTCCGAACTGAAACTATCTGTGTAGTTATGCTGCTCTAGGCCTATTCTGCTGGAGGACACATTCTCACACTACTCTCCAATTTTGCATTATTTGCTGTTATGTCAGCTTTTAACTTTTTGTTCTCTCTCTTTTCTCTTCCTAGAAGCTACACCCGGCCTGGCTCTGTGTCTATCTGTGACACCTTTCTGGAGAGGGGAATCCTCCAAGCTTCTGCTGGCAACAACTTAATGCTCACCCTCTACCGATGATCCACATGGCCCTGTCTTTTAGTGTTTAACCCTTTCTCTCTCCTAGACGTGTCTACTGGCTGAGCTTTTATTGTGACTAACTCTATGTGCTCTCTTTCAGACTCTAAACTTGAAAACTGGCTCAGAGTTTATCTGTTTTTTCTTCCTTGATGAAACCACTAAAGAGCTACATCCATTAACATTTACTTTTCCTTCCCATAGAAAGTACTCCTGGATCAGTGCTTCTTTGTTCTCTTTGTGTCTCTGCTCTGTTCTCTCTAACCCCTAGTCGGTCGTGGCAGATGGCCGCTCACACTGAGCCTGGTTCTGCTAGAGGTTTATTCATGTTTAAAGGGAGTTTTTCTTCTCCACTGTCGCTACATGCATGGTCAGTATGAGGGATTGCTGCAAAGTCAACGCCAGTGACTGTCCACTGTCTCTACATGCTCATCTGGGAGGAGTGAATGCTGCAAGTCACTGACTGGATGCAATCTGCTGGGTTTCCTTTCCTTAGATAGAATTTTTTTTTTATCCAATTTGAATAAATAACTGAATCTGACTGCACTGTTCAATGATTAAGATTAATTGGAATGTATGTACCTGACTTTTGTGAAGTGCCTTGAGACAACATGTGTTGTGAATTGGCGCTATATAAATAAAACTGAATTGAATTGAATTGAATTCTTCACAATATTCATTTTGTTAGTAAAGTTTAATAAAGGGTATTGAGCATCTATGGTCTAATCTCTCCATATCCCTGTCATTGCCAGTGATAACCTCTAGTTACCCTTAACATTATTAAAATAGAGCCTGGAATGGAGTATATTCATGTGTTATTTACAAAGACACAAATCTGACATTTTTTTGCCAGTTAAAGCTGAAGTTATGTACAGCACTCCTTTTCATGTTATGTCAAATTAAATTAGTTTGATATAATTTATTGTTCCAATCTGATAAAATGTGCACTGATCTTATTATAGTGTATGACTAAAACAAAAAACCTGATTTAATAAAGCAGCTTTTTAACTCTTTTTAATTGCAACTAGTAGAGGTGTGACCAAGTCATTGTTTTGCAAGTCACAGGTAAGTTAGAGGTTGTTCCATGGGTATCTAAAGTCCCAAGTAATGACCTGAAGGTGGCAAGTTGACTCAAAACTCAAGGCATGCACGTTCCAAATACAGTCCAGGTCCTAAACTTTAAATTTAGAGTCTTAAACAAGTCAAATGACCAAATATGTAATTTAATCACAGTAATAATTAATAATTTGAGATTTTCAAAATATTTTACAACCAGGAAGAGGAACTGAAACTGGAAATCAGTGTTGCTATGACTTTTTACTGTGAACCCAAACAAACAATAAAGTCTGTAAGTGTAGAAAATATGATTTGGTGTTAGATATCAAATCAAACAAGCTCAAGTCTAATTTAAGTCATGAGTCATTACTGTGAACGTCCAAGTCAGATCCAAGTCAGATCCAAGTCAAAGAGTATTTTGTGATTTCATCAACTAGAGTCTAAACTCATTAAATCTGTTAGTCGACACTCACATAACTCAAGTCCACACCTCTGGGGGTTAGTATAGTATATTACAAAATTATTTGTTAATCTGTCTTCATACACATATGAACCTGACTAAACTTCCGCTTGTTAATACATTTAGTTTTGTCCGACGAAACCTCCCAAGAAACTCTCTACTCACTTTTCTTGAGTTAATCCGAAGGCCACATGAAGTTTTAAGGTCTGTAGCTGTTGGCTCTGCGGAAGGTTGAATACCACAACGCACTACGTGCCTTAGAATGACCCAACTATGGGATTTTACATGTCCTACCACATTGTGGCTGAGCTGCCGTCTTTCCAAGTCTCTTTCACTTTGGCATGCTATCACTGAAACTTGATGTGGAATATTTGGTAGCAAGGACATTTCTGGACTTGTTGCACAGTGTCAAAATAAGGTGAGATCTTTCCATGTAATCCATGCAACATTTATTAAATGCTCACAGTTGATTGAATCAATAAAAAGTAAAATAAGTATATTTTCACATTCTGGGACTAAAAGACTGAAGAGGCTATTCTACAATGGTATCATGCTGGAATTCATTTGGCTCCTGAGAGCGTCTCATTTTTCAACAAATGTATAGAAGTCCACATACCTAGTTGCTGGATTTTATATGGAAGTAATTGGAACACCTTAATTTAATTTAATAATTTGGACGGGTTAGTGAATAGCTTTAACAATTTTGATGTATGCATGCTGGAGAACAAGGGATAACTCATGTGGGGGACTTTAATGATAAGATAATTAACCTTTGTGGAGTTTGGAGGATTCTCTTTGATGTCTGAGGGAAAAAATCTTTGAAGATAAATGTGAAATTCTATTCTTCCTCCTTCTTTTGAGGGATAATTTCCTGGAAAGGAACTTTTCATCTTTCTGATTGATTTTACTAAGTTAATAGGCTAATTAATTTATGCCTATTAACATAATTTCATACCACTTTACTTCACTACAGATGTGATGGAAATATCACAATTGTTCCTATCCTACTGAATGTTATGTTCAGAAAATTAAATGTGATGTAAATAGGTTAGGTGTAATAATGTCATATCGGCTCAGGAGAAGGTTGAATAAATACAACTGTGGATTATTACTGTATGTGTTATAATTTCTCTTAAAGCTGAATGAGAATTTAAATGGTTTGTTTTATGTGTGTCACCAACAGTGTAAAATATATTTAAACCAAATCATAACTCCACAGATTTTACTTTATGCACAATAAAGACCCAGAAGACTCAGTTTAAGTCAATTCAGTTTATTTATCTAAAGAAACCAGATGATTGCATCAATTCTTTGATACAATCCTCCATCATGAGCAAGCACTAGGTGACGGTGGAGAGGAAAAAAACTCCCTTTTAACAGGAAGACAAAAAACCTCCAGCAGAACCAGGCTCATGATGGGCGGCCATCTGCCTCAACCGGCTGGGGCTGGAAGTGCAAGCCAGGCATTCTGTGGGAAGGAAGAATGAAGAGGAAACACAAAGTTAATGACAATGTAAAGGTGTTGTACGCACACGGAGTGAGACGAAACTAAAGAGAGAAGACATTCTACCTGCACTCCAAACCCACAGTGTCTTCTGTCCACTTCCTGTGTGCCTCGTCTGTCCTCTCCCACGTCTTCAGCAGGGTGCGACTGGCAGGCTCCACACACACCTGCAGCTTGTTGAGCTAATCAGGAGGTGCTGAAGAGGAGCAGGAAACCCTAAGAGAGACGCCAGATTGTTTGCTTACAAAGTGCAGTAATCAGGCCAGGTCTTGCTGACTTTTTAATGACGTATTTCGATCACTGATCATACCTTTGTCTCCTTGCTTCAGGTGGCTGGTGTTCCAATGTCTCAGAATTTCCTAGAAGATCCCTCCTTAGGCCGCTGCCCCTAGTCTCCTCGCTGCTCCTCCGCCCTCCCGGATCTTCATTTAGCTGCAGCTTGGTAATCCATCACTCTCCTGCTTGTCCACCCTCAGTCTGCTGTGGCTCTTCCATCAACCTTACTCTGGAGAAGGATGCTCTACTATCGCAAAACCTCTCAAACACAACCAAGCTGCCAATCTCAGACTCGGAGAGTTACTCACCCTCCCTGGACCTCCATCTTCATCACCAAACAGTAAGCCGGTTCTTCAACCTGTCATAAAGTCCCAAATTCAACATAACCTTACCTCCAACTAATACTCACCTTCTTCTTCTGTAATTGTTGCTTGCACCCAAGCCGAGCCAACATAACTATGACCGTGAGTAATAGTTGACAGAGGCTTTGATTTAGGATTATTATTATTATTATTAAATAAACTTTTATTACAGGAAAACCCTCTGATTTCAATATGAAACTACTTCATGTCTGCATTAACTGATAAAAGTTTAGTTTTGAACTCAGAACATATGAGAATCAGAACGTCTCAGACATAACAGGACAAAAACATCCTCCATGACTGCTCTATGTGTCTCTAAGAACCACATCAATTAAAAAACCACGAGGATTCACTGACATAATCATATATTTACAAAAGTGTGGGGGGTGTACTCACTTTGTGAGATACTGTATTTAGCAGTGCCATGTAAACCCGTCTTTTAAGAAAATAGCTTTTCCTAAACACAATTTAATATCTGCTATATGTTCGCATTTGAAACATCAGTAACAAAAATCGTTTATGCACTGGAAGCATGAAATATTTTCTATTTGTTTTTGAGGGGGGAAACCAGAGCACCTGGCGAAAACCCATGCAGTCACCTTGAGAACATGTGCACCCTGCGACTAAAGCAGACAGGAGGATGAAGAGCCTATGAAACTATGGCATTAGTTCAAAGACTGATTTACAATGATAAACCAAACTGTTAGATTTGAATCAATATAACTGCTGTAAGATTTTACAACATGTTTTATTTGAGTAGATTAAATGACTCTCTGGGAGTAGTTATGTGTGTTTAACAGCTAAAAGACACGTAAATTAGTGAAATTCAGACCTTTTTTTTATTTTTAAGATTACTTAAAAGTTATTATTAGGATAATTCTGCTCATCTGATCTCTCCACCATGTTATAATATATATATATTGTTTGTGTTTAAGGCATAAAGTGATATTGAAATAGATAATAAATAGAAGAATTTTTTTAATGGTTTTTTATTTAAAGCAAAAAGTCTGGAAACCCGCGACCCTTAAGTGCTCCTTTTCCTAAACCCGGGAGAGAGAATTTGCTGTGAAACTTTGCACCAACTCACCTTCCAGCCTGCAAAAACCCCCTCTGAAGGTGACCCACCCACTTTCTAGAGGCTGATGGGATCCATCCACTAGCACCCAGACATACTGAACAAAAAAAGACTTTCTGTATTTTCTAAAAAACACATTTTTAAATGACAATTTTTAAATGTTTTCTGTTTGATTCAACTCCAACATGTACATATCCTTCCTCCATACTTACCAGCCTAAACTTTACCCCGTCATCGGTGGGGACATGTTTGGGACCCCCGATGACCCCCAGTTACTGTTGTCCTCCAGCTTAACAAGTCTGAAGATTCCTTTTTAATCTTTCTGTGGGATTCAACAACAACAAAAAAAAAACATTAACATAATAGCTTTCTGTAGAAGGGATACATTGATCATGCAGTGCTATATTTATTGTTTGATCTTAATTTGCTTTATTTTATTGTGCTTAGTGGTGAATCTTACTTAATGTAATGTCCTGCCCTGTGATGCCAATGCAAACTTTGCCTGGGAGACAGTCGTTGACTTTTGTGATTGAGCATATCAGCGCCTCCATTGGCTCTGCTGGATACATTTTCCTTTCTTCACAGTATACAATAAGAATAAAAAGATGTAATATAGAAAACATACCACCTCTACTGCAAAGGGGGAAGCTGGAGACTCTGCAGGTTTGGAGCCAGAAATGTTAAAGCTCGACGCATAAATCGGGATTGCCAGAACTGATCAAAGGGTAGAAACATAGCAGAAGATAATCTGGTTGATGACATTTAATTCAAAACACAGAATCTCTAAATCTCCAAATGTTTGTGGAATGAGAGTTACCAAAAAACAGGAGGCATGTCACACAGAACCAGCCAAAGTTTTTTCCGAAATAGGTTTTTTGGGGGTATTGGGCCCCACTTCTGGTGGTCCTTCTGTTTTTCCCAAAATTTGGAATTCTTCTTTCTGCTGTCATCCTCGTGTCTGTTTTAGTTTTTCATGTAAAAAGTCTGCGTATGGGATCGTGTCTGTTTACAAATCTGTGTAAGAGAGGGTGTCTGTGTCCATGTTCAAGCCCGTCTCTATGTAAGGGATGGTGTCTGTGTCCATGTTTTAAAAGTCCCGCTCATGTAAGGGGGTTTTGGGGGGCCCCGGGTGCCCCATGTTCAAGTCCGTCTCTATGTAAGGGATGGTGTCTGCCTTCGAGTATGTGTCTAAGTTGACACATCTTTGATTCCTTCGCTTCCTAAAAACTCTAAATAAGTCAAATAAAAAAGTGAAATTAGTTACATTGAAGACACAAAAGACCGTGTTTAAACATGCATAAAGGTGGACATATTGCTAGTTCAGCATACTTATAAAGAGTCTCTTTGTAGGAGATGGTGGGATTTCCCTCTGAGTTGTAGTACCCTGATAATTGTAGTCGAGTGCTTCTTCTCAGCATGACTGTAAACTGAAAGGAAGACATGGAGAGGAGGTCAGTGATTCACTGACACACACAGTATGTTTCTATACTTTATAATAACTCACAGGTTTGTTTCACAGAGAAACTATAAAACAAAAACTGGTCTGAAAACTTGTAGATAAACCCAGCCTGCCTGTACATATGACTTTTTTTTTTTAAAAAAATAAACATGAACTCTAAGGAGAAAAGGAATAATTCTTTCAAATTTGAATTGCATGAAAAGAGATAATATAAACTTAGATGTTTTACTTCTTTCTTTCACAGATAGCCTCTACTTTCAGTAATGCATCTAGAAGATGTTTAACCAAGTGTTCACAATGAGTTTTATTTGGAAATAAATAAATCTCCTCCTTTTTGGGCTACCTAATATTATATATCCTAATATTTATATGATCCCCCTAGCTCAGATGATCAGCGTATTATATCTCTTACTATACCAGTACTAATTACCAAAAAATTTTAAATTTTTTTTTTAAACCCACATGACTCCCGTCAAAAGGAGTTGGCTTTTTAAAAATATTGTGGAATATTTGTACCTGAATTTGTTTTTAGCTCAGTAGTGAAAAGGAAAAAAGAAGAACAAGAAGCGGAAGAGAGGAAGTCAGTTTTGGTGGTAAAAATGCAGTTAGAGGATTTAAACCCAAATTGGTTTGCTGAAAAACCCCAAATGCCAGAAACACTGGGGGGTAGTCGGACCAAAATTTTAAAGTTTTTGGGAATAAAGTCTTTTTCCCAAAAATCCCCTACTGCCAGGGAAAAAACAGATTTAAAGTTCATGCCCAAAAAAGACAAAAAATGATACGGGCCCTTTTATTTTCAGTAGGTTAGATTGGGTTTTTATACAGGGTTCAATGAAAAAAAAACCAGTTTTGGAAACTGGAATAAATTTTTTGTTTTAACTTTTTACACCAATGTAAAAAAAGTTATTAGCATTTAGTTTAAAATTTTTGCCACACATGAAACGTTTTCTTTAAAACCCAAAAAACTTATATTTACCTTAAAACCCGAACAAAACCAAAATCGGCTAATGGGGGAGATTCCCCCATTTTCACCATAATACCTTTTTTTATTAGTTTTACTGTTTTATAGGGGGACCTAAAACTGGGTCTTTGAAAAACTGAGACTTGTTCCCTTTATAAAACCTTACTAGAAACTAGAAAATATATTTCGTTTTTTTGTTTTTTAAATGATTTGCTTTTCTTTCTCATTTAATTTTTTTTTCTGTTTTCTTTTTCCAACTATTTTTCCCAAATTTTTTTACACATTCTGTTCAAAAGATGAATTGTAAACCGAAAACCAGTTTAGATTTTGACATTTTCTTTTTCTTTGTCTCAATCTTGACAGAAGCTGCGAGTAATTAATCTTGTCCCGACCCTTTTCCAAAAAGGGTTGATTGCTTCTGCCTCTCAGTGGAAAAATTTTTTTTTAAACCAAAATGGAAAACCTACCTGTTAGTGAGGTTCCCCGTCGCGGGCACAAAAAAGTCCAAAAGTTTTCCCCAAAGTTCCACACATGTGGGGCAAAAACCCTTGAACGTGTTTTTCAAAAAACCCGGGGAGAAAATTTAAAACCCCACAGCTGGTCTATGGGCAATTTGGGAAAGGGGAAAAGGGGTCGGGGGCCCTCGGCTTTTTCTTTACATTCTTTAAAAATTTTCATTTACCTGTTTCCAAAATTATTTGGTAAGTTTTAAACTTTGTTCACGAGGAACCCATTTTAAAAACCCCTTTTTCTTCCCCAAAATCTCAGGACTGCCCCTCGTCAGTCTGTTTAAGAGAAAAAGGACAATGCTGAAGTTAGCTTCGGATTTGAAGCTACCTGATTCGACAGTTTGATAAGATTTGCAGCCTTTCACTTATTTATCACTAAGGACTAGCTCAGATGGGGCTTCAGTTATTACAATAAAATTAAACTATAATAATAATTCAATAATCTTAGAATGTTATGCAGAAGTTTGCTCTTCAATTACAATGTTAAGAAAGGGAATTCTATATTGAATTTATTTATTTTAATAGGAGCGACTTTAGTGCTGTGCCGATTTAAATCACTTGTTGAAACTTTTTTAATCACTGTACTGATGATTGAGGCAATACTTCTAAATGTTCTACCTATATTTCTTACCTATTTTGTAAAAGAGGTCTGTAAAATAATCCATATTACCAGTTACACAGAACAAAAATAAGCGCACTGCTTAAACATGATAAAAGCCACATTTTGATTCTACACACTTCCGGACAATTTTCTAAAACTGTTCCTTAAAAGAGAAGTGGGGGGTGTAATTTATGGGGGAAATAAGGTTAAATATCCTGTGCATATAACAATATAAGCTTTCGAAATTTGTGTTTGCTGATTGAAGCTGTGAAACAAATTGTGGGATGAACTGAATCAATGTTCAAGTAACGAACTACAAAAACTACTTTTTGCAATCTGCAGAGAGTAAGAAGGGTGTTGACTGGGAGCTCTCATCCAGTAATACATTTTAATGATTGAACTTATACAACACTTTTCTAGTCATACTGACCACTCGGATAACTTTTACACAAGAGCCACAGGGTTTGCCAACTCATCCACACACAGATCAGTAGGCAACTTGTTTTGCTCAAGGACACATCAGCAGGAGACGAAGGATGACGCTGGATTTAAACCCACTATTTTCTACTTTCTAACTTGCAAAACAATTAGTTTTCCTTGTGAGCCCCGGTTTAATTCCAAGTCAGGATGAGGAACTTTTTAATTTAATATGGTGAATTCAGCCACATGGTGGCGCTGGAGGAAAAAAAATGTTGCAGATACCGAGTAATGATTTGATAACGATTTATTCCTCGCATAATGGAGTATTAATGGTTTTTAGTGTCTGAAGAACATTATATATTTTATGTTTTAAGTGAGAGGGCCAGGGTTTCGAAGGTTTTCCACGCGTAATTATACTCGCATTACGATCATATAAAAACACAGTCACCTTCAAGTCAACATTTAGGAAGAAGGTCACTTGATCTGAATTGAATCCCAGAGTTTGTTTCTTCTTTTTAAATTTGTTTTGTCAGAGAAAACTTCCAGAGCAGCATTCAAGCCACAGGGGAACTCTGTGGCTTGTTTTACTATTAGCTAAGGAAAAAGGCCACTCTTAATTTCTCCATTAATTTAAAAACAGGGTAAGATATAAAAATAATAAACATAACTATGTTATAATAGAATACAGAAGAAATGCAAAAAAAAAATAGTTTTTGTAAATGTATGGAATTCTAATAATAATCTGGGGCCTTAATGGTTTTTGGTCGATATGTATTTTTAAATGGGGCTGCACAGTGGAGCATTGGCTAGCACTGTTATCTTGTAGCGAGATGGCCCTGGGCTCTCCAGCTTCCTCCCACAGCCCAAAAACATTTCTGTAAGATTAATTGCTCTCTCTAAATTGCCCTTAGGTGTGAATATATGTATTTATGGTTACTTGTCCTGTGTGTCTATATCTTGCCCTGCTATGGACTGGCGACCTGTCCAGGGTGTAGACAGTTGCAGATATGCACCAGTTCCTCCGTTACTCTGTACGGACGAAGCGGGAATAGAAAATGGATGGATGCAGTTTTAAATGTTTGCTACTTAAAATATCCGCGGTTCCGCCCGTTTTCTGTGTTTGCCTGTTTAAAACAGTCTGAACTGCCACATCCAATACGGCGGACGCGCTGACGTATCACAGCAACGGACCAAACGCGCTCGTGCATTGTGTGTGTGTGTGTGTGTGTGTGTGTGTTTGCCACGTGCCTTCGCTCGCGGACGCGCTCGTTGAGCCGCAGATTCATGAGCGCGCAGCGTCCTTGTAGCGTGTATGGTACGAGACGTTGATGAAGGTAAGGACAGAGGGAGCAGTGTATGTGTGTGTGTCTCTGTCGGCATCCCGAGGGCAGCGGCTCTATGAGGGGAGGTCCGTGTCCGCCGAGCTGCTCGGGATTTGTACGCTAAACATTTAGGCCTAGAGACATAGAGAGGAGCAGTTTCCCGCACGACCACAGTAGCCTGCTAAATATGTACCGGTTCGAAATGACACGTTTTAGCAATTTAAGGCTCTTAGTGCTTTTAATGTTTCTATGACAAACATGGCTCCTATGCAGACAGTTTTGAAAGTTAATGTCCACTGATGCGATGTGATATTTCCAGGCTTGCTGTTTGGACCGCGCCGACCCGGTTAAAGGAGCAGTTCTGATATTTTATCCGACCGCCCCCTTGTCAGCTTCAGGTCCTTTTTTATCCATAACCACATGTGCACATAAAAAAGGTCTGCTTGCTTCATCATATTATCAGAACAAACATGGAGAATATTCTATAATAATTTACAGTCTGCATGTTTTATTACAATCAGCATTTCTTTTCAACATAAACATGTTTAAATATTCTTAATTTAATCACTCACAGCTGTTTTTTTGCTGGTTTGAACCCCAGCTCAGTGTAACTAATTCTTGCTTAAGTCATGTTTGGTATGCTCTCGTTTTCAGGCCGGTGTGAGGTTTTCCTTCTTTGTCCCTGTTTCCTCTGTACAAGCAACACTCTCCCAGACTTACAGAGCTTCAAGGCTGCTTGTGGAAAACTTTTCGCCTCAACTGCCTGACTGATGCTACAGCTTGCTCCTCTGTCTGTTGCTGGCTGTGATCTGAAGGCCAGAGGACCCAAATACAGGACTACACTGAAGAAAAGGCTTTAAATATATTACTCTTTGATCAGTTGACTGTAATCATGGGTGCCACAGGCTATAGTTACTACCGTGTAGTCATCTTCCTCTGCATGTTCACTGGCTACTCACTGTATTTCTTTAACAGGAAGACATTCTCTTTTGTCATGCCCTCTGTGATGGAGGAGATAGAACTGGACAAAGATGACCTGGGTAAGGGCTGAATATTGCTTTTGTTTTGTTTCGTTTTTTTTTATTAACAGCATTATTCATAGAACAACAGCAACCATTGCTCCTCTTATGTGACCATTGCTTCAGTTTGCTTCTACGCTGAACATTTTCTGGACACGTCAGGCTTTTTCTGGCTGATACGGGTTTCTGGTTTCGTATGAGGTCTGACCTCCCAATTCAGATTTTTATTTTTTTCTAAAAACTATACAACATAAAAACAAGTGAATAAAATGCTTCAGGTTCTTTGGTGGTTGAAACAGAAAATAAAGAATTACAAGATTATCACCATTAATGCATTCAATTCAGTTTATTTATATAGTACCAATTCCTAAAACATGCCGTTTCAAGGCACTTTACAAAAAAAGTCAATGCACTCAAATCATAAGTACATACATTCCAACACTCCACAGTCACTTGCATTGTGTTGTTGTGTCTTTGCAGCAATCCCTCATACTGAGCATGCATGTTGCTACAGTGGAGAGGAAAAACTCCCCTTTAACAGGAAGAAACCTCCAGCAGAACCAAGACCGTGCTTAGTATGAGTGGCAGTCTGCCACGACCGACTCAGGAGACATGTCAGATGGCCGCTCAAAGCAAATGTCTTTTAACCTCTGAGTTTTGCTTAACAAAAAAAGTAGATGCTGTTAATTAAAGTGTTTAGGGACCAAAAGTGTGAGTTTTTGGTTTTGATGCACTAAAACAGATCCATTCATAGGAAAACAACTTGATTCCCATCTTTGGCTGATTAATTTGCACTTCTCTGTTTTTTAGTGAAGTTTCTTGGATCTGATCATTCAAACAGTCTCACAAAGACTGTTAAGAGTAAGCTAGAACATTTCTGATAATGTATATTAAAAATCTGCTGGCAAATAACAAAGTGGACACTTGGATAGACTTTAATTATCCTTTATGCTCACAGCGGAAACGCATTACGTTTAAGTGACCAAGATCATTAACATCGGGCAAATATAGGTTAATTGCTATCACTATTATTGTAATTTTTATTTCTAATTTTGCAGTTACATGTTTGCCTAAGATGGTGCAGTCCTGTCTAGGTTTGTAGTTCTATAAACTCCAAAATATTGATCTAAAGCTAAAGAAAGAGACTATTGCTTATGTGTCTTAGAAAGTGTCTGGTCACAACAAAGGTTGCTAGAAGATTTTCAAGTAAAGTTCAAAGGTCGCTAGGGTCACTTTGAATTATCCAGGAAGGCTGAACAAAGTTTCATGACACTCAGTTGAATTCTTGGTAACAGTGAATGGATCAAAAAACGTAATGGCTGCCACTTTGGGGACAATAATCATCTGAACGAAGGTTCATGGCAGTCAAAGCGGAGTGTTATTTAAAAATTCTATAGAAGAAGTTCACATAGCTAATTGCAAATGTTCCTTGAAGAGCCTGTTTGTTGCTTTAACAGTAGCTTTCACTTTTTTCCTATGCAGGTATGATCACCAGCAGTCAGACCATGGCCTATGCCATCAGTAAGTTCATCAGCGGCGTGCTGTCGGATCAGATCAGTGCCCGCTGGCTTTTCTCCATCGGCCTCTTCTTGGTAGGAGGCATCAACGTAGCCTTCTCTTGGTCTTCAACGGTATCCATGTTCTCACTGCTCTGGTTCATCAATGGTCTGGGACAGGGCTGTGGGTGGCCCCCATGTGGGAAGGTGCTTCGAAAGGTAATACCATCCTCCCTGTCACATCATAAATCTGAAATCCATTAGCATTAAGAAAATGCTAATAAATACACATATTGTAAAGCATCAACTTAAGAAGCAAGAAAGAATAGTCTGATTTTGGTGTAGCTTTGTCGGCACATGATGGGTATGTACATGTTTTGATTTGCAAGGAGCTGGGATTTCTTTACGTCGAACATCCGAGGGAATAAGTCCAGATGCACGAATCTATTGACATGAGACAGGAATTTAACCATTTTCTCCTGATCAGCCCTGTTAGGTGTTGGCATTGTTTTTTTTCTATTCGTTTAATGGAAAACTGCAACCTGTCCACCATTGTCTCACCCAACCAACAGCATGCATTTAGGTGTGAGGCAAAAACATTGGAAAAGCTTGAGACATAAAATGCCATGACTTTGCCTTTTAATCACACAAATGTTTTAGATCATCAAACGTTTGTATCAAATTAAGTTAACCTGAGTGAATACAAAATAGTTTTAAATGATAATTTAATTTATTAAGTGAAAAAAGCAAGCTATCCAAAACAACCTGATGCTATGTGAAAATAGTAATTCCCTCTAAACCTAATATGTTCTGGCAACCCTTGGCATCAAGCATCTGTAGTTCACACATAAAAGGCCTGGTTAAGGTCGTCCACATCGTCTCAATTGGATTCAGACTTTGTCCAGACTTTCACTAGGCCACTCCGACCACGTCATTTGTTCTTTTCTGAGCCATTCCCATTAGTGGACTTGACAGTCTGCTTCTCCTGCTGCACAATCCAAGTTCGCTTAAGGTCACAAACTGTTGGCTGGACATTCTCCTTCAGGGTATGTTAGTAAAGAGTAGAATTTATTCTTTCAGCCGTTTCAAGCCTTACTGGCCCTGAAGAAGCCAAGCATCCCCTGATCGTCACAGTACTACCAGCATGTTTGACTGCTGGTGATGATCCATTTCTGAAAAAATGTTCCAGTTTTATTACAGATATAGCAGCGCATACACACTCCAGAAGGTTCCACTTTTGTCTCGTCAGTCTACAGAATAATTTTCCGAAGCCTTGTGCCACATTTTGCAAATGTGGTACAGGGCTTTTTGCTCTTTTTGGTCAAACACTGGTTCCCATTGACAACATTTTTGTCCAGGAACTCTGACCTTAATTGAGGCAGTGAGGCCTGCAGAGATTTTGATCTTGTTCTGGGTTCTTTTGCAACCTCCTGGATGACCCGTTGATCTGCTGTCGAAGTAATTTTGGTAGGCCAACCACTGGGAATGTTCACCACTGCTGCAGGTTTTCTCCATGGGTAATGGCGCTCTCTGGGGTTCACTTGAGTCCCAACGCCTTAGAGATGGCTTTGTAATCCTTTCCAGACAGATAAAAAGCAATGACTTGATCATAGTTAATTCACGATTCTACATGGGGGGGACAAGTATATTTTCACATAGGGCTGTTTGTTTAATAAATGAAATGATCATTTAAAAACAGCCTCAGTTTATCTTTGTCTGATTTATAAAATTAGTTTGATTTGAAATGTGTAAGTAGGAGAGAAACATCACAAACAGAAGAAGTCTCTAAGGGAGCAAATACTTTTCTACAGCACTGTATGCTTTGATGCATCAATAGGGATCATCATATGTCTTCATTTTCTGTTGGATTAAAAGCCGCTACCTCTATCAAAGAAGTTGTGGGACATTTATTTTATGTAATATCGGAAATTAGAGTTGAATTTCCATTTTGGCAAGCCTGGTTTTTGTATTTCTAGGCATAAGGTGGTGACAACGGGAATAAATCAGTTGCCACAGTTTCAGTTTAAACAGTGAGTAAAGGAAACTAAGGAAAGGAAACTGTCCCAAATGCAGAGCAACTGTATGAGGACACTCTAAACCCTAACCCTCATCGTAACTGAACTTCTGGTAATACGATATAAAGCTTCTTCTATGACCTTCATTTACTGTTTTTACCGACTGTTGGGCGCTCTGGCTACTGCTCCCCCCCTTTATGTCCTCTGATGCCCATATAAACCTAATAATTTTCATATCCATCAGTAGTCTGGGTTTGGACCAGATTATGTTCTTTCCTTTCGGGTGTTTAACGTTTTTGTTATCTTATCAGTAAGCATTAATAAATAAAACTTTCTTCTAGCTCTTAAAAAAATGTCAAATATCCTTGTCAGGGTTGTTTATTCAAATAAAAGCTGATGTGCATTGAGCCACATTTGACATTTCACCCACATTCCTCATTTGATTCAACTCAGTTACCTCACAGGACTTCCTGGTATCATTTCAGATTTCCAATCATTACCTGGGTTTTCTGCCATTAGTATGCCGCCTGGTTTATTACTGGTTATTACCTGGTTTACTACTGAAAAGGAAGGTCTCTTGATTATGTGTCTTTTGCAGCTTTTTGTAGATATCTCTTCAGCTTTACTTTGCAATTAAATGTAAACTTGACAAGTACAATATTGTGAAGCTATCAGGCCGCTCATAATGCCTGTCCATCCAGAGTCGCCACCTGCTGACAAATACGTTTGGTGTCTTAACTGTAGGATACAGCAACCACCTGACTGTTGATGGTGGGATTATATTTGGAGGGACCGTGCCTTCTAGACACGAACCAGCGCTGACATTTAGGACTGAGGCAGCTGTGTTTGGTTTTAGCTGATCTCAGCCGTCTGTATGAAGTGTTGATTGTCCAGAACAAGAGCAGGAAAGCCGGCAGCACTTTGAGAAATTAAAGGATTACCTAATAATCTTTTAAAGTCTCTTCTATAAATAGCTGTGGAATTTGTTCCAAGTATATTTGAACTCTTGGTAGGTCTGACTAATATTAGAAAACTAATGGATCATACTGTTTGAAACAGCTTCTGGATTCAAAGAAGCTGCCTCAACTGAAGCAGTGTTTCAAAGGTCGATAGAAAAGGTGTTGGCATGTGTTCAGTGGGTGGCGGGGGTCAGATTACAGGACAATGTATTTATAGATAATTCTAAGTAGGTCTCCGCAAAAGAAAAGCAAATTTGCTAAAAGGAGTCTTCCTCCTTCATTGAGAGCAAATATATTTAACAGCTCTAAATGTGCAGCACAGGTGAGTTGAAGTCGACACTATTGATCATCATGGTGTTAAAGAAGTCTGTGGCTACCTTGGGTGTATGCTTAGCGGATTCTCGAGTTACTGGTGCTCTGCTGGGTATGCTGTGCAGGGGGCTTTCATGGCTGCCTTTAACTTAGTTACAGCCTGAGGGCCTGTAGCTCTTATTTCATTCTGCTTTTTCTCCGGGAGCAATAAACTAAAACTGACAATGTTTTTAAAGAGTGAATCTGTTCATGGTACAAGGATTATTACCACAGAGCATCTTTTAACAGCAGCAGCTTTTCTTTTCTGTGCGAGAATACATTTGTCCATAAGCAGAAGGACATGGCTTCATTGTAATAGCCTGAAGGAGACTGGTCCCTAAACCTGCAGTTCAAAGGTCAGCTGTATGGAGTGGGATTAATGGCTTAGCGAGGTAATTTCAGCTTCAAGCCTGGGTTTTCAGTGTCAAGAACAAGGTCCAGATATTCCATGGTTTATACTCTTGGCAAATTACACCGGAAGTCTAACCTAAACATAAACACATTAACCATGACATCAACCATGTAAATGTTCACTGATGAAACGGGGCAACAGGAGAAAACAAGCTGCTGAAATAATAAAGCACATTGATTATTTTTTTTAGTTATAATAATCTCATCTCTAATATGTGCACATTTGTAGATTTTAGACTTAAATAAAAATTTAGAATAAGCACTGCCAGTTGTATTAGTAGTTTCCAAAACTAGTACAACAAGGTAATTTTAGCTAGTCAGGCTATCTACTCAGCTAGAGCCTGCAGTCAGCTGGTAAGATGATGTGTAGCTTATCAACTGTAGTTTTAACACAACATTTTTAGAAAGAGTTATTGATTTTTTTCCCCCTTCAATTAGCATGATTGGAATGTCCTTGTTTTTCATGACCAGAAATATTTCCAAAGAGCCTTATTTCTCTTATTGTCAGTGAGGGTAAAGTGCATCATTGGTCTTTTAGCCAGCTGATTGCCAATGTGCAGCAACAGGCAGGAAAAGGGCAGCGATAAATTACTCTATGCTGCATGCAGCTGGGAAAACGCTGGTCACTCTGACACTTTCTTTGGCATTTTCGGAAAAAGTTAGCGATTTTAAAATAATAATCTAGATAAAGGTAACCGCCATCACTCTCTCGAGTCCTAATGTAAGCCTTCTGGTGTTGATGATTTTTTTAAAATAAACAAGACTATATCATGTTCATTGTTGCAACATCCTGCATGGTATCTTTGTTTCCTTCTGATGTTGCCACTAAAGGTTACCTGTCTGAGTTAACCTCACATTGTAGATCTTCACCAACCCCTGTAATGATGCCGGTTATATACTTAATAAGTCAGCCATGTTTTGTAACTTTAGATATGACGATATTAATGTCAAACGAGTAGTGTCTAATTAATCAGCTGTCCAGTTAACATCATGAACAAGTATAAAAATAATTACCCATAAAGATTTTTTTATTTTATTTAAGAATTAAAACATGAAGTTTATACTGAAAACAACTAAACCTTCTTGAAGCTCAAGTGAAATTCGCTGACATTTCCTGGTGTACAGCCCTTCTTATGTCTCCACATTGGATTTTAGTCTGGTTGGGATCTGGATCTTCAATGAGCGAAGTCTTGCTGATGGTCAGTTAATCAGTGCATTTGATCATCAAAGCCTGGCTGACTTGGATTTTCATTTTCATGGGAGCTGTACAGTAACTTGCAAATATTATTGTTATTCATATTCCGTAAGTGTTCATATTTTCCACATTCTGTTTCATTATAGCCACAAATGTCAATTTATTTTCTTGGAAATGTATGTGACAGACCAAAACTAAGTAGTTATTATTAAGTGAAAATGAAGAAACATTATGCATTTATTTATTATTTCTTTGCAAAGAAGTTGGTCTGAATTTGTGTTCGGTCCACTGAAACAAATTTCACTCCAATTGCAGCAAATTTATAGACAAAATCTATTACCAATTGTGAATTTAGAAATAGCTCATGCTCAGTCAGATAGGATAGAGAACATCTTTGAACAGCAATTATCAAGTCTTTCCACAGATTCTCTGTTGGATTAAAGTCTGGACTTTAACTAGGCCATTCTAACACATGAATGGCATTTGATCTAAACCATTGTTGCTCTGGATGTGTCTTTAGGGTTGTTGAAAGGTCAGCCTTCACCCTAGATTCAAGTCTTTGCTGCTTCTAAAAGCTTTTCTTCCTTTATTCGCATAAAGTCTGACCAGTTTCCTTGTCCCCACTGAAGAAAACAGCCCACAGTATGATGCTGCCATCACCATGTTTCACTGAGGAGATGGTGGTTTCTGCCTGGTGTGTAGTTAGTTTTCCTCCACACTAAGTATTATACATGTAGCTAAACACCTTCTTCCTCATGTTTACTGTCTCCTCTACATAGATTGGGGCAAACTGCCAACAGAATTTCTTATGGTTCTGTTTTTGTGGTTGTAATACATGTGAAAATGGGTGTGAATATTTAAACAAGGTACGTTAAGGGCAAACAAAGATTTTCACAAACCTTCTCCACTGTTCTCATGAAGTGAATTACCTGATTTAATATATTGAACAGATAATATTTGCCTAACTTCAGGAATTGCCTTAAAAATAGTTGTTCCGTTTTTTCTGGCACAGGTGTACTGGCTCCGATTTAAAGGACCTTAAATGGCTCTATGTGTTTCTCCACAGTGGTATGAGCCATCCCAGTTTGGAACATGGTGGTCTGTGCTCTCCTGCAGCATGAACCTGGCTGGTAGTCTGGGTCCTCTCCTGGTCACGGTGCTCCTGCAGTACTACGACTGGAGAACAATTCTGGCCATGTCTGGCATATTCTGTGCTGCTTTCTCATTTGTTTGTCTGGTATTTGTAAAGAATGAGCCAAAGGATGTTGGCCTTCCGGGCATCGAAGCTACAGCTAAGAAGGGTGGGAAAGGAGGTAAGCAAAATACAGAGCTTCTCCTAAAGAAATACATTGCCATGGTTTATAGATGGCAATTCTTTATAAGGTGTAACTAAGATGTATACAGTGAGTATGCAGTGTGACTGGTTGACCTCTGGTCTTTGTGCTCTGCAGCCAACAGCGAGAGCACCCTGAGTGAATTCCTCCTCTCTCCCTTCCTGTGGGTTCTGTCTCTGGGCTACTTGGTCGTGTTTGGGGTAAAGACAGCTGCCACTGACTGGGGGCAGCTGTTTCTCA
Source organism: Crenichthys baileyi (assembly GCA_036173005.1). Taxonomy (NCBI): domain Eukaryota; kingdom Metazoa; phylum Chordata; class Actinopteri; order Cyprinodontiformes; family Goodeidae; genus Crenichthys; species Crenichthys baileyi. The sequence continues at coordinate 951,743 of JAHHUM010002029.1, read as the reverse complement.
TGCAGGAGAAAGGCCAAACTGCTCTCATGGGTGTGATTTGGGGTTTCTTGCCTCATCTTTGATTGTTAGTTTAACCTAACTGGTGCTGACTGGAGCTCTGTTACTAACAGGTAGCACCTACATGAGTGCGTTGGAGGTGGGGGGTTTCGTCGGCAGCCTCTCAGCAGGTTTCATCTCGGACAGAGCCGTAGCCCAGGTGAGTGCCACAAAGTATGGGAGTTGTGGTTTCAGCTCGAATGTTTCTGAAATGTTTTCCCTTTGTGTGTCCTTAGAAAGGCTTGAGCACTCATGGCAACCCCCGTCACGGCCTGCTCATTCTGATGATGGCTGGCATGTATGTGTCCATGTATCTGTTCAGAGTTACCATCACACCTGAAATTCCGAAGGTAATCCTAATACTTAACATTATAATGTAAAATGTGTAAAATGTACATGTGCCTGTTTGAAAAAAATCTTTCTTCAGGAGGCTCCTCTTTGGGTTCAAGTTCTCCATCCAGTGTCTGTTCTGCTTGGAGTGACAGAGAAAGAGGTACATTCTTAAATATGTTTACGTTCTGTTGGTGATAATACCTGCATTATTTACAGTTTCTTCTTTCTCCTTGAAGTTTTCCACATTTTGTCACATCACAACCACAAACTTCAGTGTACTTTATTGGGATTTTATGTGACAGAACGACACAAAGCAGTTCCTTGTGAAGTGAAAGGAAAATTGTAGATGGTTTTCAAAGCTTTGCTACAATTAAAGTCTAACATTTGTTGCACACTTGTATTCAGCCCTCCTGAGCAAATATGCTGTTGAGCCGCCTTTTGTTGCCGTTATTGCTGCAAGTGTCTCACATATAGAGACTGAAAGTTTTACTGATTCTTTTTTGAGAAATGGCTCAACCACAGTCATCTGGGAGTAGGAAATCTTCAAGTCTTTTCACAGATTCTCAATAGGATTTAGGTCTGGACTTTGACTGGGCCTTGATCAAAATCATGTCATTGTATCTCTGGCTGTAGGTTTAAGTTTTTTGTCCTGCTGGAAGGTGAACCTCTACTTCAAGTCTCCAGTCTCCTGCAGCTTTTCACAGGTTTTTATCTAGGATTGGCCTGCATTTAGCGTCATCCATCTTCTAGATAATTCTCATGAACTTCCCTTTCATGCTGTCACCACTAGGGATGGGTACCTTTCACATTTAAACTGATACGGTACCGATACTCGGTACCTGGGAATCAATACCGGTACTCAACGTTACTAGTTTCTAGTACTTTTGTGTGTGTTTATGTGATAATAAATGTTAATTCGTTTTATGATTAAAATCTCAAAAATTTTTAATTTAACATATTTCTTTCTGAATATATAAACTTTAACAAAATCCAGCCTCCCCTCCTTGAACCGCCACCTTAACGTGGTGGAGGGGTTTCAGTGCTCGAATGATCCTAGAGGCTATGTTGTCTGGGGCTTAAATGCCCCTGGTAGCTGGGGCATTTAAGGCATTTAGCTAGCTGGGGTGGGTTTGCTTGTTGCCCCCCAGCTCAGCCGTCTCATATTGGGGTTTACCCCAGTGGATGAGAGGGTCGCATCTCTGCGCCTTCTGGTCGGGGACAGGTCTCTGTCGTTTCGGCCTACGGGCGGTTCATCAGTGCACTTGGCACCAGGACACCCTAGGCAGGAGGTCGCTGATCGACTTTGTTATCTTCAGACCTTCGGCCGCATGTGTTGGACACTCTGGTGAAGAGAGGGGCTGAGCTGTCCACTGATCACCACCTGGTGGTGAGTTGGACCCGCTAGAAGAGGAGAAAGCTGGACAGACTTGGCAGGCCCAAGTGCATAGTGAGGGTCTGCTGGGAACGTCTGGCGGAGCCCTCGGCAAGGGATGTATTCAACTCCCACCTCTGGGAGAGATTTGACCAGATTCTGGTTAAGGTTGGAGACATAGAGTCTGAGTGTACCATGTTCTCCGCATCCATTGTTGATGCTGCTGCCCGTAGCTGTGGCAGTAAGGTCTGCGGTGCCTGTCACAGGGGCAATCCCCGAACCCAGTGGTGGACCCCGGCAGTAAGGGATGCTGTCAAGCTGAAGGAGTTCTATCGGCTGTGATTGGCTTGTGGGACTCCTGAGGCGGCTGAGGGGTACCGTGAGGTCAAGCTTGCCGCGGCCCGGGCTGTGTCAGAGGCAAAAACTCGGGAGTTCGGTGAGGCCATGGAGAAGGACTACCGGTTGGCCTCGAAGCGATTCTGGCAAACCGTCCGGCGCCTCCAGGAGTACAGAGTCGGGGGCCCTTTATTAGGGGCCATCTGGTCTCTGAACAAGCGGCGCAGGAGTTTGATCCGCATTGCCGGCACTTGGAGTCTTGTTCACGAGTGAGGGAAGAATGGAGCGGGATATCGACAGACGGATCGGTGCGGGTCCAGCAATAATGGGGACGCTGTGCCAGTCCGTTGTGGTGAAGAGAGAGCAAGGCTCCAGATTTACCGGTCGGTCTACATTCCTAACCTCACCTATGGCCATGAACTTTGGGTCATGACCGAAAGAACAAGATCCCCGATGCAAGCGGCTAAAATTATCCGGGAGGGGCTTAGGGTAGAGCCGCTGCTCCTCCACATCGCGAGGAGCCAGTTGAGGTGGCTTGGGCATCTATATCGGATGCCTCCTTGACCCCTTCCTCGGGAGGTGTTTCAGGCACGTTCCACTGGGATGAGGCCCAGGGGACGGCCCAGGACACGCTGGAGGGACTATGTCTCTCGGCTGGCCAGGACACGCTGGAGGGAGTATGTCTCTCGGCTGGCCAGGACACGCTGGAGGGACTATGTCTCTCGGCTGGCCAGGACACGCTGGAGGGACTATGCCTTGGGCTCCTCCCGGAGAAGCTGGAGGAGGTGTCCGGGGAGAGGGACGTCTGGGTGTCTCTACTGAGTCTGCTGCCCCCACGACCCAGTCCCAGATGAAGCAGAAGACGATGAGTACGAGTACATCCAGCTGTTTGCATTGTAACGTCTCAGTTGGGGCCATAGTTTTCTCTGACTGCAGCCTGTTTAAGCTGTCTACATATTCAACAGAACATTCTTAAGGAAAATGAACTCTGAAATGTTTATTTATCTTTTACCTACTGCCTTTATTTATTTATTTATTATGTCCATATCTATCTTTCTTTCCATCTTTCTTTTTTCTTTTCTCTATCATGTTTGTATTTAATTACCAAGCTCATTCTTATAGATCCAGGGGGATAATTTCACCTCCGACAGCCAAGCCAGGTCAAAAACCTTTATTCGAGGGTGACTGGACTTTAGCTGCATGTCAAGGGCAGGCCATGAAACACTTGGGCTAATTTGTGCACTTTTACCTTTGCCATATAGGGGCGGGCGGTCTGGTTGGCGGGGCGACCCTCTTGAATAGTAGTAGGGTAAACGCTGCAGGTGCTTCCTCAAACTAGAAATATTCCTGCTGCCGGCCTTGCACATTGCATCACAAATATTGCACTGAGCGTAATCTGCACCGCATTTTGAAAATTAAAGCCATACTTTTGAGCGCTTTCTATCAGCCATGCTTGCTTTGTTGATACCAGCGGCTACTGACGTCATTACGCTCTTGTGCGTGCAATGCTGTGTTCATGTCCGGCGTGGGAAATCGGCCACTCTTCCACTGCCTCAGTGTCACAATGATGTGTTTAGGTGCCAAAACATGGTATCGTTAGATTTTACGTGAATGGGTACTCTGTAGTACCGCCGGAATTCGTTCGGTACCCATAAAAGTACCGAATCCGGTACCCATTCCTAGTTACCACTATGTTTCATTATAGGGATAGTGTGTTCAAGGCGATGTGCAGTTTGTTTTCAAACACACATTATATTTTGCATTTAGGCTAAGATTTAAATAGTTCGTCTGACCAGAGCACCTTCTTCCACATGTTGTTGATGTGTCCCCTTCATGGCTTCTGGCAAAAGAGACTTTGTATGCTTTCTTTCAACAATAGCTCTTTCTTCTTTTAACTGTTCTACATTGGCCATATTTGTAGACTGCACAACCAATGTCAACAGATTCTTCCACCTGAACTGTAAATCTCTGCAGCTCCTCCAGAGTTACCATGGGCCTGTTGGCTCCTTCTCTCCCTAATGTTCCCCTAGCCCAGCCTGTCAGTTTAGGAGTATGGTCATGCTATTATGTTTGTAGATAATACACCACTTAATAACCACTCTCACTCTCTCTGCTACATTCACAGACTACTCTCCAATTTTGCATTATTTGTTGTGATTTCAGCTTTTAACTTTATGTTCTCTCTCTTTTCTCTTCCTAGAAGCTACACCTGGCCTGACTCTGTGTCTACCTGTGACACCTTCTTGGAGAGGGGCATCGTCCAAGCTTCTGCTGGCAACAACTTAATGCTCACCCTTTACCAATGATACACTTGGCCCTGTCTTTCAGTGTTTAACCTTATTTTTCTCCTAGACATAGCTACTGACTGAGCTTTTACTGTGACTAACTGCATGTGCTCTCTTTCATACTCTAAACTTGAAAACTGGCTCAGAGTTTATCTGTTCTTTCTTTCTAGGTGAAACGACTAAAGGAGCTACATCCGTTAACATTTACTTTTCCTTCCCATAGAAAGTACTCCTGGATCAGAGCTTCTTTGTTCTCTTTGTTTCTCTGCTCTGTTCTCTCTAACCCCCAGTCGGTCGTGGCAGATGGCCCCTCACACTGAGCCTGGTTCTGCTGGAGGTTTCTTCCTGTTAAAAGGGAGTTTTTCCTCTCCACTGTCGCTACATGCATGCTCAGTATGAGGGATTGCTGCAAAGTCAACGCCAGTGACTGTCCACTGTCTCTGCATGCTCATCCAGGAGGAGTGAATGCTACAAGTCGCTGACTGGATGCAATCTGCTGGGTTTCCTTGGATAGAAAAACTTTTTATCCAATTTGAATAAATAACAGAATCTGACTGCACTGTTCAATGGTTAAGATTAATTTGAATGTATGTACCTGACTTGAAATCTATATGATTCGATTGAATTGACTTAGCCCATTTTAAAGTTACCCACCTTTCACACAATGCAACAGGAAACAACACTCCAATTATTTTTACCTCTGCCTTCCTCCCTCCCTGTTGGATGGAGTAAGGGGGAGTCAGGTTTAGCCTAAACCGGCTCAGTTATGGTTGAGGTGCAAACACACCCTCCACTTCTGCTACCTGTTCAACCCCTTCTCTTTTCCAATGGTTATAATCAGTCTGACAGAGAGAGGTTTCCCCAATCCTTGTGGTTTTTAGTATAACATTGGCCACCAGTGGGCTCTAGATGGACACACTTTATCAGTGTGTTATTTTACTTAGTACCCCTACACATAGCCCATTCTAAAATGTCCAAACTCTAACACTCAGTAGTTTATTCTAACCTCCCCAACAACCCCGCACCATTCAAAACCCTTTGTGAAGAGCCTTGAGATGACATGTGTTGTGAATTGACGCTATATAAATAAAACTGAATTGGATTGGATAATATATTAAACAGAGCTCTGTGAGATGTTTTGGGATATTGTTTTAGAACCAAAGTCTGATTTAAACTTCACCACAACCTTTTCACTGAGCTGTCTGCAGTTGCTTGGTCTTCATGATTGTGTTTGTTCTGTGATGTTCTCTAACAAACCTCTGAGACCTTTAGATGTATTTATAGTTAAATGAAGTTACACGCAGAAGGACTTTTCTTACTAATTAGGTGACTTGTGAAGGCTGCATTGCAATTAATTTAGATGTATCAGAGTAAAGGAGGCTGAATAGAAATACAAGCCATAATTTTCATATTCCTATTTGGGTGAAATTTTAAAAACTGTGTATCCTTTTACCTCCACTTTGAAATTATATGCTACTTTGTGTTGGTCTGTCACATAAAATCCCAATAGAATACATTCGACCATAAAGATTCAAATGTGAAAGAATATTAAAAAGTTCAAGTGGTGTGAATACTTCTGGAAGGGAATGTAAAGAAACATTTGTTTTTAATGTTTGTTTCACTGACAGATTTGGATTCTCTTCCTTGGTGCCATGTTTGGGTTTTCTTCTTATGGACCAATTGCCTTGTATGGAGTGATAGCAAGTGAAAGTGCTCCTTCTAATTTCTGTGGAACGTCTCATGCGGTCGTCGCTCTGATGGCAAATGGTAAGCTGCTGGTTCACATGCCCAGAAATAATAAATAATAATTGCCTTTTGTGTTACAAAGCTGACTCTTTCATATGACTAAAGTGGATTTGTGTTTGCCACAGTGGGGGCTTTCATGGCAGGGCTTCCTTTTAGCACCATTGCCAAGCAGCACAGCTGGGACATGGCCTTCTGGGTAGCTGAAGTTTTAATGGGCATCACCACCATCGCATTCTTCCTGGTGCGTAACATGCGTACCAAAATGGGACGGATTGCAGAGAAAATGGACTAGTGCCCACTGTTGCGGAACAATTTACAGAATGCAGCACAATGATTGAACTGGAGTTTTATTAAATAGAGTACTGTCAAACACATTTTAATCTGAAGATGTCTTTCCATCATAAAAAGCTTTCTAGATACTCTTGAGGGCTGTAACCTAATCACTTTATATTTGTAATGAGATAGTCACGTATGCAAAGATTTAATCTTCACCAGCACCAACATGGACTAGATCTACATCATGAAACTAAATATATTCAGATATATTTATTTTATATATAAATTGCATATAGAGCATACTTAAAGATTCCTCTCAATTCTTTACACATCTTTCTAATATGAAGAATTTTTAAGTTGCTTCATGATGGATGCATTTTTAAGAAAACCACATGCATGTCTTTAATGATCTGCTGCTTTTTCCCAAGACAAATTGTTTGTGCTGCTAGACTTCACCTAAAGAATGTTGCTAAACATCACCTAGGGTTTTAGTCAGATGTTTAGAGTCACTCATTATGGGCATGAATGTCCTATTGATTATGGGCTTCAACTCTGCTTCAACACAACTGAATCACAAAATAGGTCATTAGTGGGTCCCTTTACATGATTCCATGCAGAGGTGTTAATTCAGCCATTTAATTTGCATATTTTGGACCAGCAAAACATCTAAAACCTGCAGTAGCCTCTGAGGACTGGAGTTTGAGACCATTTAACAAGGTGCTTAAAACATTCAAAACTGGTTTGGAATAATTAATGCAGAGCAAAATTAAGGTTCTCGAATGGCTTTCTCCAAACCCCTACCTTAACTGAAAATTTATGATTTATGTTTAAAAGCTGGGCTTTGTGAGGAAACCAAGCAGTTTAAATGAGCTCCACCAAATCCTGCATTGGCATTGGCCACATATCCAGTCACAAGCATGTGACTGAGGAGCACCTTGCTGATAGACATCAAATCAGATACCAGTGTTGGTGTGTTTGATCCTGTGTGGACTACAGAAAACGCACAATAAAGTTTTACATGTGTCACCAAT